>JARHVA010001430.1:430000-470000 GCA_037957365.1 Torreya grandis | reverse complement strand
ATCCTAGTCTATATGGTAGTGCCCTAAAAGATAGAGATTGGTGATGATATGTAACTGATATTGTAATATATTAATAATATTTTAAGCATATTTTGGGCTACAAGTGAATGGTAAATGTGAGCCTTTAAATAGCAAGGATGCCATAAATGAAAGGGATGAGCCATGAGTAACTTTTTACAAGTGTATAAGACTATTTTATCATATAAAATCTAGATTTAACATCTAAATTCCCCCCTCTATTGATATAGTAATGCATAAGGATGAAATTACTAGGTTAAAAGAAGTAAATGCATATAATGGTGTGTACAACACACCTTACTTTTTATTGATCCTTGTTTGAATTATTTACACACTCACACACACACACACACACACACACACACACAGAGATATATACACATGTATATATATATATATATATATATATATATATATATATATATATATATATATATATATATATATATATATATATATATCTTTCAACCAAGAGAACGTTACAATTTCATTAGTATATGTAATTTGGAAATTGACATAATTAAAATGTTTGAAATAAAAGAGAGAAAGGAAGGAGTACATATGTGTGTTGATACAACCATGTTACCTTGGTGTTTTACTTTTGTAATGATGATTCCTAGCTAAATCATTGGAAAGAGGTTCAAAACTAAACCTTGGATAAGTGAAGAGGATAATGTTACAATTTTATTAGTATATGTAATTTGTAAATTGACATAATTAAAATGTTTGAAATAAAAGAGAGAAAGGAAGGAGTACATATGTGTGTTGATACAACCATGTTACCCTAGTATTTTACTTTTGTAATGATGATTCCTAGATAAATCATTGGAGAGAGGTTCAAAACTAAACCTTGGACAAGTGAAGAGGAAAATTAGAGGGTGATCTTCCCCCAACTATAGTGAAAGGGTGAATTATTATTAAGGTCATCAATAATACTAAATCTTAATCACACAACCTATATATATATATATATATATATATATATATATATATATATATATATATATATATATATATATATATATATATAATCTAGCCAATTTAGCCAATCTCACCCAAGTCAAATGGTGTAACCATATCAACCTTGAAAATGAAGTAGTGATATGACCATCAATTATGTTTAATCTTGATCACACTAATAAACGGATCCAACTATTACAAACAAATAAATTCTCAAATAATGCATCTTGGTAAGCTCAATTCATATATAATCTAATTTTGTATCTATAATTTGGTGAATTTGCATGACATAGACACCTATATTGTGTCTCAATATAAAGTATCTATCAAAATTTAACCTATACTCTAAAAGTGTGTATAATATCTATCATAAATATAAAAACTTTTATCCAAAATCTATGAAAATTGGTGCCAAATGCATAAGATTCTAACCCAAGTGTATATTGTAATCATGTAAACTGTATCAAATTCTACCAATTATGTTTATGTGGAATCATGTATTTATTACATGTCCCAAAAACATGTCCCCCCTTGCCCCCTACACCCCCCCACCCCACCCCACACACACACACACATGCTAGAGGTGATGGGAATGTTATACTGTGGTCACATTATCTCAAAAGGATAAGAAAACCATGTTATATTTGTATCAATCATGTAGTAAAGAGCATATAGTGGAATCATGTCCAAGTAGATGTATCAATGAATCTCATAGTATAAAAATATAAAAATCCCTAAGATATATGATATGAATCATGTCAATTTCTAGAAATAATAAGAAAAATCTCAACAAACAATCAAGCACACACACTAAAGCACTCAATGCCATGAAAAATGTGTGTAAGGAGACCAAAAATAATGGGCATGTTCAAATTCCACACACTTAAATTGAATTCTATGTTAAATGTCTGCACACTAAATAAATAACCCTAAGGGCATGGGGGAAAACAAGAAATGAACATGTTTAAATGTTCAACACTCCAAAAAAAATAGTAAACAAGAAGTACACTTAAGTAAGACAAATGATAATATGAATAAGTAAAATATAAGCATTTATCATAATCATATCATACTAGTTCTTGCATTCATGGGTTAGAAAATTTTCATGAAACACAATATGTTTAGCACTCTATATAAGATGTAAGTATGAGTACAGGCATGTGTAATCACTAGTAAATAAACTCAATGTGGTAATGTAAAATGATCATAAAAAAATGAAACCTATATCAATCATGATCAATAGCAATAATATTCCCATAACATAGTGTGTCACACATGAGTAAGAAAGGTCCAACATCTACATGATCATGGTTCAAGTGTATGCATGTATCACACTCAAGTAACCATGAAACACGTGTGTAAATAAATTATATGATATATATTAAAATAAATTAAACAACATATACATAAGTTAATAAATATGTGAATGCTAAAATATTTTTATATTTTTTATTAATTTTAATGTTTTTACATTTTCTTCATTTTTTTAATTAATTTTTTCAAATTTTTGCACATAGTATGATTATCAAAGGTGTTTATTTACAAGGAAAATATTATAGTATAATACTAATATGTCATAAATGGGATGAATATATTTAGTCTATGTGTCATTACCATATACATATTTTGTGTAATTAGTGTTTTTGGGATCATACCAATATACATTATTATAATAACCATTATCATCACTATTATGAACATCTTTTGTATTTATGTATGTATAATTAATTAAACCATATATTAGAGTTTCCCTTTTTAAAGTTTGATTTTATTGAGTATGTTCATCATTATAAAAATGTTGCATCTCACTATGGACTAGAGAAGATTCATCTATCTTTACTTCAACATTAGTAAAAAAACGTAATTTATACTTTAAATTGTTGATATTTTTGTAACATTTATTTCTCTATATTTTATTTTGAATCTTTTCTTGCTCTAATTTTTTCATTTACATCTATTTTTTCTTTGAAGTGTCTTTTTATACCCATACTTTTTCTTTTTTCACTTGTGTTTTAGAAGATGCACTCATAATGTGAGTGGGTTGCTTGATTGATGTGTATATTATAGGATCACCACTATCCATGATACCTTATATTTTGTACTTAAAGAAAAAAATCTAGTCTATATGATGCCCATGCATTATATGATATGCAAAATAGTATTTTTATCTACTAAGAGGATTTATAGCAGGTAATTTGATAACTCTATTTAGAAGCATTTTTCTTAGAATTTCATTTGAGATTTTAGTATCCTTTTTTTCACTTTTTGAATCACTAGTGGTAGATGTATTATATTTTGGCTTTTAAACTTCATATGGCATCTTATTAGGCACAAAATTTCTAGGTGAGGATGAAAACACATGATTAACACTAGCATATTTTGGATTCTTTGTATGTGTGATGTTGTTTTCCCATGATGTGGTCTTTGAAACAAAATTGTAATATTTATTTTGTGATTCTTCAATTAACTTTATCATAAAGATGGTTTGATCTTTGAGGGCTTCACAAGCACAAAACATAGGTACTTTAAATTAAATATGCATACACACACCATCTAAAGGAGATGTGGGAGGTAGAGGGGTTTGAGGAAGGGTATGTTGGTTACCTTATTTTGTCACTATAAGATGGGATACCTTACCTATTGGAGTAGTGATAGCATGGACTTGGTTAGATGGAAAGTAGTTATCACCCTAATTAGGGTTAATAAGAGGCCTTATAAAATGTTAAATATATTATCGTTCTTGTTCTTATGTCACACTTGGTTTAAAAAATAAGTTAAATAATGAAGTTGGTGTAGAGATTTGTATAATTAATTTAACATAGTCATCAAAAATATCTATATCATCGATGATGATAAAAATAAGAGAAAGTAAAAATGATACAAACTGAAACATGGAAAAAATGATCAAAGAAAGAAAATAAAGTAATTTTAGAGGCTAAGGGAATTTAATAAAACCTTATGCTAAAAATAATGATGAAAAAATATAGATATGAAAAGTCATTACAATAATATGAAACCTTATATGGCTAAAAATCTTAATGTAAGCTATGGTTACATAATATGAATCAAAGGTTAAGTTCACCAAATGTTTCACCCTTATTTTAAATAAGTTCAAGGAGAATAACTTGATAAACTAAGGAATACACATTTCTATAATCATGCCAATTAAATAATATAGATTCACAATATTCAATTAAAATACTAAATTATGAAAGTATGTTAAATATAGAAAGTGAAATGCAAAACAATATTTTTATTACTTAAACATGAAGAAGAGATAATACTTAGATCATTTAATGATAATTATGAGGATCTGGTAAATGTAGGTGTAAAATGATACATGATGAATCTCAAGTATGATTCATCATATTCTACAAATCAACTTTATATCAACCCAAACATAAAAATTGGAATTTGGACTCTAGCATTGATAATAATGTCCCTATTTCAATGATTTTATCTGAGTGTATTATAGGTCCTTTTTATAAATTTACATTTTCACTTGTTAGGTATTATTTTGACCTTGTAGATTCTAACTAGATAACATGCACAAGTTTCATATATCACTATGTAACTCAATACCCTAGCTCCTCTGATTAGAGTATGTGATCTTTATAAATAAGGGTTAGTGGGATCAAGAAAATTTGATCTAACCTCAAATAAAACTCTATTGGTGAGTAATACCTACCTATAAAAAGGGCTATAGACCTATGTAGTTCTCCCCTTTATGTGGGATTGTGCATAAATAATGGTACATTATACTATATGCAAGTGCATATAGTGATATAGCTTACAACTTGAAAAATAATAATCATGGGATATTATTTGATTGATATAGACTTATAAGAGGATTTATCATATGAATAATGTATAACTATGAAATAATAGGGTAGTATAACTTAGTTTTGCAATGATTTAATAAGCTTGATAGGTTCTTTACTTGGTATTTTCTAGATGGATAACTGAGTGGGATTTGTTTTGTATATATAATAGACCATTTGAATTTAAATCATGGGAGTGTTAATTAATCAAAATAGGCCAACCCATACATATCAAAATATTTTCAAATTTGAGTGTTTGTAAGGGACATTAGCATCAATGCTAGTGTCCTAGTCTAGATGGTAGTGCCCTAGAGGATAGAGAATTTCTTAAGATTTATAACTGATAGTGTGAGATATTAATTATATTTTAATCATATTTTTGTTATAAATGATTTGTATAATAATAATATTATGGTTATACTATAAGATAAGCACTTAGTCATAGTGAGATGGAAAATGCAAGCCTTTCGATAATCAAGAGGTCATGAACTGAAGGGTTGAGGCATGAGTAATATTTTCTAAGTGTAAAAAACTAGTTTATCATATAAAATCTAGATTTAGCATATATAATTGGTACCTTAAATGTATAACTTAAATATAAACACATTTAAGTCAATTTACCCATTTTATATCATAATTGGAACATAAACCTTTTTCTTTTTCTCTTCAGTTTTGTGAGGAGTCAATTTTAAAGGCTAAAGGATCAACTACATTTGAACAATGTGATTTTTTTATTAGTGAAATCCCTCATTTTAATCATATCCCTTACATATTCCTAGCATGTGCATATAATGGATTATGATACATATCTTAGATTAAACATGTGAACATCCAGTTGAATGTTATCCTTGAGGCCACACAAGAATGAATAATTTAAGTTATCTTTTGTTATGTCTGTTAGGAAATATTAGTATGAACATGGTTATTATTACATATGATAATAATTAATTATGTGATGTAAATGAGTTGTAATAAACAAAAATCATAGAGGTATTATTTGAGTGAGTTTTGAGAAATAATTCATGTAGATAAATTATGATGGGTGAATAATGGGTTTTGAGAGATACATGAGAGATTGTTGGGATTGTGGGTTGTTGAATTGATATGGATTAAATTCTTGTATTTATGAGATCAAGTTACTATAAATGTAATATCCATACAATGAATATATGGATGGTAAGAATCAGCTATCTATAGGTTTATTATGATAATTTGGTTCAAATTATGTCTATGATATTAGAGCAGGTTATGCATTTAACCATGAGAGTCTTTTTGGATTTATTCAATTTAGTTGAGATATATATTGTGGCATCTTAGATTTTCAAAGTGACTTAGCTATAGGATATTCTTCCAAATGTGAAAATTCAAAATATATATAGTGGATTTCTATATGACTAAGAGTTTTTCATTTGTGTATTTAGTTTTCCATGAGTAAAATAGATGCATGCAATTGATATGTCTTATTTTTCTTATGATTAAAAATCATGCCTAATAATTATTGTGTTTGATCTTTAGTGGCCTTTTTACAATTTTATCTTACTTTGATATCTCTCTCCTTCATAAGGATGTAATGTTGATTCAATATAGTAAAATAGCTTGAGAATTCATACACTCAAATATTCCTACCTCTATATGTTTCAAAAATTATGTAATACACAAGGTTTTAAGGGATGATGATCTCTTAAAATCGACAACTACCTTATACATGTAAGATAATTATTATAATCTAGGATTTTCATATAAGAAATTGATATTTATTTATGATTACATGTACTTTTTTGGGATGAAGATAAAGGCACAACTTGTGTGTGAGTATTTTTTTAATTCAATCATCTATACTAACCTGTGAAATTATCAAAACATCTTGCATGCACAATAGAATTCTTTATCACATGGATTGATTCTCAACATCATATCTTCAAAATCTTGTTAGAGGTACAATCACTAAGAGGAGGGGGTGAATCAATTAACCCAAACATTCCAACTTCAATTTTGATCTTTAAAAATACTTAACCAGTTACCACAAGCATTCATGAATCATATATATCATTCATATCAATGAGCAAGAGAGATAATGCAAGATCAATCACATAACACATGACATAAATGGGAAACCCTCTTGGGGAATAAAACCATTAGAACCTACAATTGGACTATTGTCCTATAATAAAAATATCTAATTTATACCATCTTCAAATGATCAAGGAACTATAATTCCTATTTAGTAGGACTACAATCCCATAAGGTGCTACCACACCTGTCTAGGTGAGTTGCAACAACAACTAGACCTTTTAGAAAGTTTCACCTTGCAAAGAGGTTGTAGCAACCTTAGATGGTGAGCTACCACAACAACACCTATGAACACATCCACCTATGAATTAATGTCTTCAACACTTGATGATGGATCTCTTATTAACACATTCGACCTTCACTCACACTCAAACAATAAGCACACTATTATCCCAAAATAATTATGACCAACAAGTAATACACATAGTCTTCAATCTATTCTACTCTTCAACTCATCCTCGGGGCACTCTACCCCTCCACTCCATAAAACACACACACACAAGCCTCTCCCCAATTGCTCGTTTGTTTCTCAATTATAAGTCTAGAACCCATCATCTTTGGTTCCACTATTTATAGAGTAATCTTGATAACCACTACCTTGGTCAGAAATTAGGCATGCTTTATCCCTTAATACATATATCACATGAAGACAAGGCTTAATATAATCTTCATAGGTCAACCATAGCATCTATGGTTCACCCTTAAGGAGCTACACCTTTTAATAAGGATCTTGTAGCCCTTCTAAGTCTCATGTGAACCCATTTAATCCTTTAGAACTCCCTCAAGAAAAAAAATAACACATGACCACTTTCAAATACATGGGTCCACTCCTTATGTCCCCTTTGACATCCTCAAATGATCATAGTCAGCTTAGCTCACATTTGCATATGATCAAGTAACTCAAACATATACCCTATACATAAGAACACCATTATTGAATAAACAATTGACTTATTAAGCATTGTTTATACTCCAGATAAATTGATTACACCTCTAAAATCCATAAGGAACATCCTCATAGAGTCTACAATACTCCCCAACAGACTATTCACCTTGAAACATCGAAACATCATCAATACAAGCTTGAATATCCTTCTCTGATCACTTGTAGAATAAGCACAAACACACAATCAAATTCTAGGTTCAATATCTTTGGTTGTACTCACTTTTAGATATTTAAATCAGGTTTATTAGATGTGCCATGGAATCCTGTTCATCTTTTCTTTTTATAGATCTAGAAAATTTGACTTCTACCAAATGATATGGATGAAATATATAGATTTGGTTTTTATTGTGTTAAATTCAAATATTTGAATTCAAATGGTCTTAGTTAACCTTCAAACACAATGCTCAAATATCATGTCTTCTTAGCTCAGATTGAATACGCACCACCTATCTTGATCAATCTTTAACTCATAGTCAACCAAATCCAAACATTAAACCTCAGTCACTTTGACCTCATCTCATGCAATCATATAATGTTGACTCAACATGCTCCATTTATCTCTATGGATTAACTAGATATTTAGTGATCAACACTCATCATTTTATATATCTTTACAAATGCCCACTCACTATTGGATTATTATCGTATACCTTTGCTTAGTTATTAAACATCATGCACCTATCCTCATCTTACTTCTTCCTAAATTCTTGGAACAACATGCACCGTTGATCTTGCTTGAGCTTTAACACTTTCAAAAATTACTAAGTATGGGAACCCTTTCAATATGCCTAAGTAGCCATTTGTACACCTCAATAACTTTTTCTATGCTTACTCGCATGATCTCAAAATTGGACCAAATGATTTACTCACATAGGATAATCCAACCATGTTACACACTACTCTTATAAACCTCACACATACAATATATAAATCAATTAAAATTCCTTCTCAAATAACTTCTATGATAGAGCTAACTATGTCAAAACCTACTTGGGAGGCCAACTTTGAAGAAGCATAAATTTTATCGTGTTTCAGGGCATGATCTCAAATTTAGCACAAATTATTTATTCTTAAAATTAAACAAAACCATATGATCAGTTTCTCTTGACACCTTCACATGTGAAAGATATTCCACCATCAAAATTCCCACTCGACTCTTTCTTTCTTTATGCAAATTTGGCTAAGTATAGAAAAACACAATCAAACTACCTGGGAGCCTAAATTTACATATGCATATCTTTTGATGCACTACATCACATGATCTAAAAATTAGCACAAATAGACTATGAATACAAATTAATAAACCCATATGATCATTTTTTCCTAAAATCTCCATGCATGTGAATACTGAATTCATCAACATGCTTACTCAACTTTTCTAGCCAACTCCAAATTTGTCCAAGTATGGGAAAATAATGAATTCTAATTGAGAAGCCAACTTTTCACCCTCATAAATTTGACTAAATTTTGATGCATAAATTGAGACATATCATATAATAACTAGGGACTATTATGATCATAATCATATGACCAACTCCCCTTGACTCATTCCCATGTGGTAATGGTGACATCATCAAACTACCTACTCAGATTTTCTACCATTGGACCCAAAGTGTCTAGATGAAAACTATGATCAACCAGATGTATTACACTTATGTACACAAAATCTCCAAGCATATATAACATATTAATAACCTCTTTCACATTACAAAATCACCATACTCATCCCCAAACATCTCTAACCATGTCAACATTGAAGATCAACCAAGCCACCTCGAAGCATATAAGAATAATCACCTTGCACACTTTATCATTGTCACTTAGGCTATCAAATAACTTAATCCACTAAAAATATCATATCCATTACACTACCATGACATCATCATGATAAATCTCAGAAAATATCCCAATTTGGCATTGATGTCAACACCCATCAATATAGCAATATATAGCTCACTTTCTCTCTCTTCAAAGCACTCTTATAATAGGAAATTTCTCCACAACAAGAAATTTATACCCATTTCACACAATGACAAAGTGGGTAAGAATTGATTCTAAGGAATTAAAATACTATAAAATAGGAAAGGACCATCTTATAAAGATGATACAAACTCCCCCTTACCTCAAGCATACTTCAGCTTACCTTAACAACATCCTCTTGCTTTATGCCAACACTCTCTTCTATCAAGCACTGCAACCAATGAATAAAGAACACATAAAACCAAAAAATTATTGATGGAACGCATCAAGAAAAATCTGAGAGGGAATCCCCCTAATAACTTTGAGAAATTTCACCTTTTAAGCATCTTCAAATCTCTATACACCAAGATGAACTGCCATGCATGCTTACCAACCTTCTTTCTCAAGATACTTCCATGAACACCAAATTTGCATCTACACTATAAAAAATAGGAAACATGCATTGACCTAACCTAAGAACATACCTTTATCTTTTGAAAAAATTGAGCAAAAGGCACTCTTCTTCAAACTAGGCCTCTCTAGCCTTCTTGTAGCCCTAGTTGGAACTTGTAGAGCCCATAATTTTTAGTAGACACATATTCAAGACCTAAAACTACATATATGGAACAATATCATATTCCCCCTTAGTCACACTAATTTTCATCACCAATATCATATTCTAAAATATACTTCCTTCACAAACCTACTAGCCAATTAGCCTTGCATATTGACAAAAAGTTGAATAACTTGAAAACCATAAACCTTCAATTCTATGTGAATATTTATTTGACCATACATTTGGCTCATTCATTAATAAAGCCATAAACCTTCAATTCTATGTGACTATTTATTTGACCATACATTTGGCCCTTTCATTAAATTAATAATCCTTAGACGTCAAATCATAAGGTAGACCATTGTTTTAGAAGATCCCAAAACCCTAGAATCTCAAAATAAACAAAGTCAACACAACACCTTTTAGTCAATATCCACCTCTAAAACTACTTACAAACCTAGAGACACCCATGACACACTTTTGGACCAATATTTGAGCTTCCATGCCTTTGGGAACCCATACATCTTATAACCCATTTTAGGCCTACTTGCCCTTAAGCCAAAAACTAAGAAAATTGAGAGCACTCAAAAATCTTCAATTTGGCACATACATATCTTCAGACCTCAAAAACAGCTAAAGAAAATAAAAAAGAAATGCACAAACCTTTCTAATCACCAAACACTTCTTGATATTTACATCAGTCTCATTAATCCACATAGAACCATGCATTCTGACTCTATACTACATCTCCTTCACAAACCTTTGAAATAGGCTCATGAACTTGTTACTCCATAAAAAAAGACCTTTTATGATTATCATTATCAACTTGAGCACATAAACATTATTTTAACAAGCATAAATAGAGACACCTTCTATACCTTAATTCTTTAAAACAAAAATAACTCATCATATTCCATCTCCTCCTTGCTAATTTGATATTTGTAGTTCTTCTTCTTCTTCTTTGGATTTAGAGAGATAACTTCCTCAACTACTACACCATTCTCCTTTTATTCTATGATTAGATTATCAATACATGGAGATAATATAGATTCATGGCATACCTTTTCATTTGAAGAATCTTCCATGCATTTTGGAACCTCATCATCAGTCATAGACAATTGTTGTTCTTTGCATGATATATGCTCAATTGCAGGATGTTCACTTGGATCCATACATACTTGAGGACTAACTTCAATCAACACCTTGGTCTTCTCCTTGAGCTTGATCTCTTCATTCTCAACATGAGTAGACAATGAAACCTCTTGGTACTCTTCAACTTTTAAATCATTATCTACCACAACAAACAAGTTACTTAGACTTGTAGTCTTATCATGACTCACACTTGTCACCTTTAGATTCCATGTGTCAACTTGCCTTCTTCCTTTAACTCTAAGAGCCTAATTAAATCTATTATATCTTATAGGCATTTTCTGCAAAACCTATTAATGCAACCTCTATGTTCACAATTAAAGAACACCATACCTTTTTCAAGAAACATATCTTGCCTTACCTTATTTGGATAAAACTTTGCAATGTGTCCTATGTCATGACAAACAAAACAACCTACCCTTTTTAAAAAAGACTTAGCTTGTCTAATCTTATGTGGATAATGGTTTACAAATTGTCCCACATCAAGACAATTAAATAACTTGAATCTATTCACACTTTTTGATTGATGACACCCATCATAGTTCCATGTAAATTCATTTCTAATAGGTCTCTTGTATTCTCTAGCCCTATGTCCAAATTGATTACATGTATAACAATAACTATTGAATCTTACATAACTCATGGAATTTGGCTATCTGATCTAATTTGTCTTTACTTTGACAACACCTTCATTCCTTGTCTAATGATTTGTCTTCAAAGTATGATTGTCCTAGTTCACATTAGTCTTCATCTTATCTTGAGTAACATTTTATTATTATTCTTCATAGCCAAGACTAGTTCTATCACTAGCATTATTTTGACCACTCAAAATGTTGTCTAGGTCACATGAGATATTTTTGAATCTCATAAATGTCTTCACCTTACTATCTTTTCTAACTTAGATTTTAAAGACTGATTTTTAGAAACATACCTTAAACATTCTTCTTCTTTAGCTTTTAGGCTTATAGATAGAATTTCCAATTGAAAACTAAGATGCTTGATCATATCTTCATTTTATTTTGTGTCTTGATTCAATCTTGCCTCAAATACACTAAATTTATCCTCATAGTCCTTTATCTTAGATTTCATATTCTTATTGATCTTCTTCTCAATCTTCAATTCTTCAAGAACATTCATCAAAACAGTCTCACAGGCCACCTCATCTTTATCATCATCTAAATCACTCCAAGCAGACTCCTTTTGATGTGAACAACTTCCATCCTCATCTAAGAATATGGATTCGTCTTCATCAGGACCATCATATTCATGATCATATTATGAGTCATTGTTCTCACTCTCATCTAATGAGCTAAAATATTCTTTGGTGTAAAGACTCTTTTTGATCTTGAAGGACCTATTCTTGTTGTTTTACTTTTTGAAACCTGTCTTCCTGTATGTGTTATTATATTCATCTTAGTATTCACCATGTTATTCATCATCATTATTCTCATGCTTATGAGGGCACTTCCAATAAAAAATTCCTATCTCTCCATAGGTGAAACATTTGAAGGTTAGTTTACCCTTATACTTCCCTGAGCTAGTGTTCAATTTCTTACTAATCAAAGAAATTAGTTCATCAACATTTATATCAGACATTTCATCCTCTTTGGATTTATTACCTTGGAACTTCTTATTAGGCTTAATATCTATCTTGAATTTTTCTTCCTTCTTGGTGGTATATCATCATTCTTCCTCATCTCATAGGCAATAAGCGTGCCATGTAATTGATCCATATTCAACTGAGTAAGGTCATGGCTCTCTTCTATAGCATATAATTTCATATAAAAATTGGGGGGTATATAACTTAATGCCTTTTGACAAACAATAATATCTTCAAAATTCTCTCTAGGACCTTTGATGACATTCACAATCACATCAACTCTCTATAGAAAGGATGCCATGATATCTTCTTTGTTCATCTTGAGACTTTCAAATTGCCTTCTATGAGTCTATAACTTAGCAAGCTTATACTTTCAACTTCCTTCAAAATAGTCTTCAATTTATCCCATATTTCCTTAGTAGAAGTGAAATGAATTACTTTGATGAACTTAGTTTCTGTGAGACCACAAGTGATGGAGTTCATTGCCTTGGAATTATTCTCAAACAACTTCTTGTCTATAACACTAGATGGAGGAATAGTAGGAGTAACATAACCATCTAAAACTATTTCCATACATAAAAACCTAGGGACATAATATATGTCTTCATCCTAGTAATCCAAAATGAATAATTAGATCCACTGAACATCGATGCTTACTTAGTAGAGAAAGCACATTACATATTATGACTAGTCATTGTACCTTGGATCACCTTCAATATGTCAAACCTTTACCAAAGGACCTTGCTCTAATACCAATTATTAGAGGTGCAATCACTGAGAGTTAGGTGGGAGGTAAATCAGTGAGCCTAAATAATCCAACTTCAATTATGATCTTTACAAATACTTAACCAGTTACCACAAGCATTCATGAAGCGTAGATATCATTCATAGTAATGAGTAAGAGAGGCAATGCAAGATTAGTCACATAACACATGGCATACATGGAAAAACCTCTTAGGGAATCAAACCCATTGGAACCTACAATTTGAATACTATCCTATGATAAAAAAATCCAATTTAGATCATATTCAAATGATCAAGGAACTATAATCCCTATTTATTGAGACTCTAATCCCACAAAGTACTACCACACCTATCTAACTGAGCTATAAAAATAACCAAACCTTTTATCAAGTTTTACCTTGTAAAGAGGCTACAACCACCTTAGATGTTGAGCTTCCAAAATAACACCTATGAGCACATCCACCTATGTAATGATGTCTTCAACACCTAATGATGGACCTCTAATTAACACACTTCACATTTGTTCACACTCAAACAACAAACACACTATTCTCCTAGTAGAAGTATGACTAAAAAGTCATTAAAATAGTCCTCAATCTATTCTACTCTTGAATTCATCCTTAAATTACTCTACCCCTCCTTCAATTCATAAAACACACACACTAGCCTCTCTCTAATCACTCTTTAGTTTCTTAATTACATGTTTAGAACCCATTATCTTTGGTTCCACTATTTATAGAGCAATCTTGATAACCACTACTTTGGTTAGACATTAGGCATGCCTTAGCCCTTAATACATCTCTCACATAAAGACAAAGCTCAATATAATCTTCATAAATTGGCCATAGGATCTATGGGTCACCCTTAAGGAAGTACACCTTTTAATAAGGCCTTTTAGCCCTTATAGGTCTCATGTGAACTCATTCACTCCTTTAACACTCCCTCAAGAAAAATAAGAACATAAGACCAATTTAAAATACATATATACACTCCTTATGTACCCTTTGACATTATCAAATTATCATAGTCAACTTAGCTCACCTTTGGGTATGCTCAATCAACTCAAACATAGACCTTATACATAGGAACACCATTACTGAATAAATAGTCAACTTATTAAGCATTGTTCATACTCAAAATAAATTTATCATACCTCCAAAATCCACAAGAAGCATCTTCATGGAGTATATAATACTCCCCTTTTTACAATTTACCATGAAGCATCAAAACATCATTAATACAAGCTTAAATATCATTCTCAGGTCACTTACAAAAAAAGCATGAACACATAATCAACTTATTAGCTCAATATCTTTGACTGTGCTCACTTTTATATCTTCAAATCAATTTCATTAGATGTGCCATGGAATCCTCTTCATATTTTATTTTTAAAACACTAACAAATTCAAATTATATTGAAATATATAGATGAAATACAAATCTCTAGTTTTTCCTATGTTAAATTCAAATATTTGAATTCAAACGGTCATAGTTAACCTTCAAACATAATGCTCGAATATCATGTCCTCTCAACTCAGATTGAATACACACTGTGAATCTTTATCTATATTTAACACATAGTACATTATAGCCAAATGTTAAACCTCAGTCACGTTGACTTCATCTTGTGCAATCTTATAATGTTAACTCAACATACTCTTTTATCTCTAAGGATCAACTAGATTTTTAATGATCAACACTCACCATTCGATCAATCTATATAAATGCCCACTCATCATTGGATCATTATCACATACATTTTCTTAGTCATAAAACATCATCCACCTATCCTCATCTCACTACTTCCTGACTTCTTAGAGTAACATACACCATTGATATTGCTTGAGCTTTAACACTTTCAAAAATGACTAAGTATGGGGACCCTTTCAATATGCCTGAGTAGCCATTTTTGCACCTCAATGATTTCTTTTGTGCTTACTCACATGATCTCAAACTTGGACCAAATGATCTCTCCAAATAATAAAATCTAACCATGTGACACACTAATCTTAGAATCCTCACACATGTGAGATATAAATTAGTTAAAATGCCTTCTCAAAAAACTTCTATCACAAAGCCAACTATGTCAAAACCTGCTTGGAAGGCCAAATTTGAACAAGCATAACTTTTACCATGCTTCATTACATGATCTAAAATTGATCTCAAATCATCTATGCTCAAAACTAAATAAATACATATGATTAATTTCTCTTGACACCTTCACACATGAAATATATGTCAACATCAAAATTCCCACTTGACTCTTTCTTGCATTATACAATTTTGGCTAAGTATAGAAAAATAAAGTCAAATTACCTGGGATCCCAACTTTGCATATGCAATGTTTTGATGCATTAAATCACATGATCTAACAATTAGCATAAATAAACTAGGAACAAAAATAAGCAACCCATATGATCATTTTATCCTGAATCCTCCATGCATGTGAATGCTAACCTCATCAACATGCTTCCTTAACTTTTTCTAGCCATCTGTAAATTTGGCTAAGTATGAGAAAATAATGAATTATGACTGAGAAGCCAAATTTTTACCCTCATAAATTTTATTTTGATTCGATGCATGACTTGACATTTGATGCATAATAACTAAGGACTATTGTGATCACAACCATATGACCAACTCCCCTTGACTCATTCCCATGTGGCAATGGTGATGTTATGAAACTACCTACTCAAATTTTATACCATTGGACCTAAAGTATCTATATGAAAACTATGATCAACTAAATTAATTCCACTTATACACATAAGCTCTCCCATTATAGATAACATATTAGGGATCTCTTTCACATTATCAAATCACCATACTCATCCTTGAACATATCTAACCATGTCAACATTGAAGATCAACCAAGCCACCTTCAAGCATACAAGAACAAGTACCTTGTACACTTTTTCATTATCACTTAGGCTATCAAATCATTTCATCCACTCACCAAAGCATATCCATGACACCACCATGACATCATCATGACAACTCTCCAACACATCTTCACATGTAGTCAATGCTTGTGCAAGATTGGATAGATTATGTTTCAATTAGTTTAATTATGTCAATTTTATAGTTTGTTAGTTGAGTAAAGATTATTATCAGTGTTTCTTGAGTTAAAGATTTTTAAAAAAAATTCCACCATAGTAATCTTATAATTTTTTTATTATTTATTGCATGGTAATTTGTGAATAGTTTTATTATTTAAAGTAGTGTTAAACATTAATTTATCTTATTAATTTTTAATATAGTTTATTTTTCTTAGTAGTTTTTTTATTAGAGTTAGAGTGATTAGTATAGAAAAAAATAGTTATGAAATAATTTTATTATCAAAAGTCTTTTTCTATAATTTTAAATTAGATGCATTATAGATTGAAACTGACATCCTTCCTTTTTAAGTCAAATATACAAAAATGGATAAATTAAAATTTGTGGAAAAAATAAAGGTAAATAATTTCACATGTGGAAATTTAGAACAAATTTACACTTGATTGATAAATATTTATGGGAGATTACATAGGGTAAAATACCAAAACTAACTAATGCAGATGAAGCCATCAAGTGGGAAGGTGAACATTGAAGAATAATGACAATTATTGGTCTAGGGTTATATGATACATACTTGCATCATACAAACCTATAAAATAATTAAAATATCATTTGGAAAACATCAAATAGGTTGTTTGGATCACAAACAAGAAGTGAATTAGTGATCTTGAAGCATAAGCTATTTGGACTCAAGATGGAAGAAAGTGATAAAATGATTAAACACATTAGTAAGTTTTATTCCATTTTAAATCAGTTAGCTAGGATAAAAAGTGATGTAATTGATGATGAGGAAAAAGTTTTCTTGTTGAATAGTATTCTAACTAGCTATTTAAGTGAATTTTTTACTTTGAGTAAGATAAATCCTAGTCTAGAATATCTCATCTCATCTCTATAAATAAAGACAAAAAAAATATAAATGACTCAGAATTGGAGGAAAGTGTTATGTATGTTAAAAATAAAACAAAATTCACTTCTAAGATAAATAAAAATATGTAAAAGATAGATCTTATGATTCATAAAAAAGGTTTCTTTGTCATTACTATAAAAAATTAGCATATGGTATTAAATATTGTAGACAAAAAGCATAAGATATATTTAAAGGAAAACTAAAAGAGAAGGCCCTCATTTTTGAAAATAAAGATGAAGAATATGATTAGAAAGTGAAATCTAATAATTTAAATGATAAATAGTCAGATGGTTAAAATAATGATGAAGACTTTTTATATTATATAACTAATCTAGAGGTTGGAGGAAAAGGAGTATGGAAGACTATAATACCTCCCATTAGCCACTAATAATGGGGTAGCACTCTAAATTAGTGACAATTTTCTTTCATTTTTCATATTTTTTTGAGTGATGTGTTTTGAAATAAGAACATAAGTGTACTTTTATTCATATATGTAATGAGTGAGCTAGTTTCCAAATGTAATTCCCTAAAGTGAGATAGTACATGAGAATCCAAACCATACTTACTAAAGTAGATGTTGTTAATAAAAGTAGTTGGTATATGTGTTCCCACTAATTTTTGATTGGTTCAATTTATTTTCCTATATTTGATTGATATAGACCCCCTTTGCATGGTTGGTATGTTCCTAAGTGGTTTATACATGTTCCCACCTTGGTTGAGGTTCCCATGATAGGTTGATAGTGTTCCCATTTTCGGTTTATTTTTTCCCATAATTAAAGTGCAAGGAAGTATCACAAAGGAATGTCAAGGCATGTTTATGTTGCTTAATTACAATATGGTGTTTCTCCCGATGTTCACACTAAGGGAGTGAGGCGCTGATTGAGGAAATCTTAGTATGAACATTAGTTATTATTACATGTGAAATTTTTTAATTAGTGTTATATAAATGAGTTATAATAAACAAATCATTTATTTTATTGGGTTGTGAGAAACAAATCACATAGATAAAGTATGATGGGTGAATGATGGGATTTGAGAGATACATGTATGATTGTTGGGATTGTGGGTTGTTGAATTGACATGGATTGACTCTTTGTATTTAGGAGATCAAGTTACTATAAATGTAATTTACCTCTAATGAATAGATGGACTATATGGATAAATTATATTTAAGTTCATTGTGATAATTTGGTTTAAATTATATCAATGCCATCCACTCATAAAGAAAAGTTATGCAATTATTGAATATAATACTTGATTGTCCTTATTTTTCTAAACTTCATTAAATAACAAAAGTAGTTCTATATTAAATTGTTATGGTAATGCATCTATAGCTCATCTATGAGTGTTGACTAAGTAGCATTAAGACCCTTTTTATTCTAGTCACAAAACCATCTATACCAAATGAACAAAAGTAATTATTAATATAAGCATACCATGGCCATATTTTAAAAACATGGGATCTAATGTACATTAAATAAATTATCCATTTGTTTTTTATAATTGATTGGACCCTTACCATCAAACTTTTTCACTTTCACTTTTGGCCTCATGTTCATTACTTTTTTATTTGGGTTGTGATTATTCTAGATAGGATCACCTGAATGGCCATAATACATGTTATTTTGTGGTGAATTTATGTTTGGATTAGACAAGGACAAAAATATACTTGTCATTTGAGCATGCATATTAAACATCATAATCAATGTGAGGTCACTTCACCAAAAATATTTTTTAGATCTATTTTATTATCCATGGTTTGTATCTCACCTAGAGTTGTGAGTAAAATTTAGTAGCAACTGATTCAAAAGTATCCAAATCCATGTCATCCTTACTAGATTTATTAGTTAGAGTGTATTTATATTTCCCATGATATTGGTTGTTCAATCCTTCCATGCAAAAACTATAGGGTTTTGATCCCAAAAAATGTACCTATAGCTTATACCATTCCAATTTTATTGTCAAAACAAATCCAATGACTGCTAATTTCCATAAGGGTGAAAAAATAATTAGGCTTTATTTTTATTATTATTTTAAATAAAACCTTAATAAATATTGTGTTGATGGAAAAAATAAATTCTTCCTATGTCACAAGTTATATTTTTTTCTTTCTTTTAGCTCTTATAGAAATCACTATACTCTAAAAAAATTATGATGCAAATTTTTTCCCAAACCAAAGCTCTAATATCACTTGTAATGAAATTAATTAGATAATTCACATAAATGGACTATTGAAAATATATCATCAATAATATATCATATAAATAAGATCATGTTAAGTAGATCTATAAAAATATTTTATAGAAGAGCAAAATAATTGGTAAATATGACTAAGTCACTTTAAGGGGATGGCCTCCGTAAAAGGTAATAATAATAGAATTCATAACATGATATCAATATACTAACCAATAACTTCTAGATATACTATATCATAGTAATGGTTATTCCATAGGATACCTATTAATGATATAAGTGTCACAACCTACTATTTGACTCTTTTTTTATAGACATTATTATATGTATTAGCATATTTTTAAGTTTTAATCATTTAATGTTTGCATATAGATGCTAACTAATTTGATCCTATAGCAACACTCTATTATCCTATAGTAATATATTGTTATCCTATAGTAACATACTATTATCCTATAGTGACATATTGTTATCCTATAGTGACATACTATTATCCTGTAGCAATATACTTTTATCTTATAGTAACATACTTTTATCCTACAAAAATATACTTTGATAATGAATATTAATGATGTTATCAATATATTTTTATATTTTGATGGTTATAAAATCTATATTTACATGTACATATGTTTTTATTCATGTAAAATAAATATTGTTGATGCCATTTTTTGGTCACTATAGGGCTCACAGGTATATGAGCTAGGTTGGCGATGGATTTTGACAGTTGGGGTAATAATGGTGGAGGCAATGAGAATCTGGGTAACACTAACACTTGATAAGATATATAATGGTAATGAGCCACCTATTCCTTGAGTAGTTTCAGTATGCCTTATGTCTCATTTTTTTGTCTTATTTTATTCATTTAATCTTGATTGATATTTCATATTTTAGTTTTCTTGATCTTAGTTGTGTCCACTTTTAGTTTTTATTATTTTATTTTTTTGGTTACTTGTGTGTTTTGTCTTCATGATAAGATATATTTTTATCTCAATCGTCATTTTATTTATTCGGGTCGCTAAGGGGATCAAATACTTTAATTATCATTTTGAGCCTATTAACTTGTTTCTCACCGTGGATCATATTATAATTAAGATTATTTAATATAAGTCTTCTTATCTTTGTTTTATTGCCAATAAGCCTTGGGAAGGTTAATGACATGCATTATAATGGAGCGAGACTCCATGATGGCTTTGATTTAATAAATCCTTGGGCAAGAAGTAACCCATGCTTAATGTAATTTATTAAATAAAATTGTGTTAGGCCATGATGACCATAAAATGGGTTGTGGACTTTGGCCATACATTATTATTAAAATAAAAATAAAAATAAAGTATATCTACTTTTAAATAGATAAATAAATAAAAAGAAGGAAAAGCAAAATAAATAAATAAAAAGTTTAATGCTTAAAATCAAAATGATGGATTTCTGGGGTTGAATCTTCACCCAAAAACAATCAATTATTTTTACTTGGGAAAAAATATCTTTTTGATGCATTGGTTTTTGGGAGAGAAACCCTAGAGGAAAATGGCAGCCATAGAGAGTAATGTTGGGTAGAAATTCATCCTAGCAGGCTTTAATAGATTGGGAAAAAATATGCTTGGATAGAAGGGAGAGAAATAGAGTTAGCCATGAAAGAAATGAAATGGATCTAGGCAAGAGTTTCATTTTTGGTGAAGGGTAATCAAAGATAAGATTATTTTATTCATTATAGGGTATATTTGTGCCAAGTAAGTGATGCATTATTTTATTTCTTATTGGATTTTATCTTTTTATGGCTACGTAAGGTTGGATTAAAATCAATTTAATGTTGGGATTTACTACCTGATTATGGGTTTAAAATTTTACCTGGTGTACAGGGTTTAAAAACCAAATTTATTATTAAAATGATTTTGGGGATAAAATATTAAAACCTTGGTTATTATTTATATTTTATTTATCATTGAAAAATGTTGCCATAAAATGGCATGTTGGGTGTTTTATTTTCTATGTAGTTTCTAATTAATGGTCAAATGTGTGCCTCTTTTATGCTATAATTATTTTTCAGCTATTGGGATTTTACCATTGCTAGTTTCATTTGACTCTATTGGTCTTTAATGGTAGCTTGTGAAAATATGGTGCCATATCAAATCTTGCATGTTTTTATTTTGGCTTATTTTGCCCAGATTTTGATGGATTTAGAGGCATTGGTGTAAAGAAACTATTTGTTCTTATTTTACCTCTTTTATTTTTCTTTCTTGGGTCAAAAAATGAATGGGTTGTTGTTTTCTCTTGGCTAAGGAAAAAAAAATTAGGCCACTATGAAAGTATCACTTGTGAAAATTTTGATGTATTATTGTTCGTACTATTAGTGCATGATGATATGGTTCATCTATTTTATAATTTTGTGTGACTATTATAAATCACTCATTGATGACTAAAATATCTTTCTCACACCTTTTCCTAAATCACTAATTCCTGACTCCACCACCCAACTGATGGTTGGGGTGGTGAGGGTTACTGATTGGTTGGCTCATAGGATGGGTCAGGGTGGTGTGCGGATCATTTGGTAGCTACTCTTTCATTATAGAGTTTTATGACATGTTTTGAGATTTTATTACCTTGTTCTAGTGATTAAATGATTTTTGTATCATGTTTAAAAATTACTCTTCTTTTTCATGATGGCTATCATAACTTTTTTCAATGTAAAAGAGAATGTTGTAATTTTTATATGAACCTAAATTTGATGTTGTTGTTGCTCATAACTCATAGAGTTTCATCAAAAATTATTTCTAGATTTTATTCTCCTTGTTTTCACCTTAAAAATGCATATTTGAATTATTATTTTTATTAAATATTAAGGGAGAAATTTGATTTTTAATATGACTATATTCTGTTGTTAAAAATAGAGATATCTTATAGCAGTTTAATACTTTTCTTGCAACATAATTTTTAAAGAGTTATCATTTTTTCTTATTGATATTGTAGCATCTAATTGGAATAGTTATATATTTAATTATTTCTTTAAGTCATGATAAATTATTTGATATTATAGCCAAGCATGTTTTTCCTAAGAAGGATGTGGAAAGTTGGTATTTCAAGCTCAATTAGTGCCATGCATGTAGAAATTGCAAGTTGAATTTATTTAAGAATGATTTTATAATTAAACATGGTGAAATAATCCTTAAATTTATGAAATATTGGTACAAATATTTAAATTGGATAGTACCATTACATATCTCTTATATGTATGAATTTAAATGAGCAAGGACATCCTTGTAAGCTTATACATTCCTATAGAATGATGTGGGCATGCTTTGTCTTGGCTGATCCAAGTATGGTTAAGACCTCAAATTATTGATGCAATGACTCTTTATGAGTCTTGTATTTTAAATGCAATGTTGTATGTTTTGATTTCTTGAATTTTAGAAATGGTGTATGAATGGAATCATACATGCATAATTTTAGTTATGGGTTGTGGGTGCATTATATAAATCATAACCATGCATAGTGAACTATGTTCTTAATTCTTCTTGAACTCTGAATAAAATGATGCTCAAAAGAAAAGAAAGATGTTTTTGGGGGTCATTTCAATAACATCCTATATAAATGTGACAAAATAAGAAAAATAGTTATGAAAGCCACAACTCAACCATTTATCTATAGACACATTATAGATTAATGATGTAGAAATATTGATGGAATATTTCAAGTCCTTAATCAAATCAACCTCAATAAAAACACACTTATCAAGGCATGAAAATTAAAACTTAATTTTATCATGGAAAATCACCCTCCCTATGGGTTTAACAATTTCCATAATAAAATACCATATAAGAAGTGGAAGGCCTGAAAGTTTGATCCAAAGAGGCACCCTAAGGAATGTCTAATTTAGTAATTTTAAAGTATGGTTCTAAGGGGACACAATCATGATAATATTCCTCAATAACCAATGTATTAAAATCAAAATGAGGGTTTGGACTTGAGATGGTTAATTAAAGGATAAAATAAAAAAATCCCTAGTGAGATTCTGAACACCAATATTTTAAAATAAGGGTTCCAAGAGATGATGAATCTAGGAATTATTGGATTCCTTTGAGGGGATATGATCTATATAATAAGATATCAAAAAATTATTTTCATACCATTTTTAAACATTATTAATAGAATCAAATTTTTTTAATAAACATTAGTTTGAGGTGGATTCTCCAAAGTTATACCTCTTTGTATGCCTTCAAGGAAAACTTCTTATCTCTCTTGATGCAATTATTCCTAATGTGTATAATAATAGTTAAAATAGAATGGTTGAGGACCATTTAAAACCAAATATATCCATCTAAAGGGTAGAGATAAATGTCTAATAAAATAAAACTTGACCCATAGATTCCCATATAAGTAGTGTGGCAAAAATGGAAATTGAATAAACATGGTAAGACAAGACGAACATATGATAATGATGTTGAGTGAACTAACAATTTGGTCTTGGAGTTTAAAAAATTAAACTTTTGCCATAGATTTAGTAAAGATATCTATAAATATTTGACTACTCTTGAGTTTGATCACCTTGTTGGATCTCTTGTGTCCCATTAAGAAAGACCAAGAGACACATTAAATGAAATTGATGAGAAGGCTTTTGCCTCAAAATTAAAGATCATAAAGAATGAAGGTACCAAACTAGAAATAAGAATATCCATGTACAAGGCAAAAATAATTTTAAAATTAGTCAAGACAAGGTAAATGCATGAATTAAAGTTATTCAAGAAGATATAATTATTCAAGAGGATATAGAGGAAGAAGAGATGGTTTAGCTATAAGAGGTAAAGGTAGAGGCAAACTTGATAAAAGAAATATTAAATGCTATTACTATCACAGGTATGGTAACTTTGATTGGGATTGTAGATTAAAATTAGGAAATGAAAATACAAAGAGTTAATTGTGCTAATAAGGATGGTGATGCATCATGAAATTTATTCGTTTCATATGACAAAGCTAAAAATAGTCATAATGAGGTTTGGTATTTAGATTCAAGTTGTTTTAATGACATGTAAGGGAATAATGTGCTATTTTATACAATGGATAGAAATTTCAAAACCAATATCAACTTGGTGATGATAAATATTTAGAGGTTTAATAAAAAATAACTATGAAGGTGAATACTATAGAAGGTATGAAAAGTATTAATGATATTTATGACACCCCAAATTTGAAACATAATTTGTTGAGTGTTAAAAAACTATATGAATAGAACTATAAAGTGATTTTTGATGATAATAAATGTACTATTTATAATCATAATCAAGGAAATAAGGTTGTTACAATATTACCTATGTCTACGAATAGGATGTTCTAATTGATGTCTGGAGAGAATAGTAATAGCCTAGGAAATATGGAATATGAAGATAAAATTGTTGTGGCATCTCAGGTATGGACACTTGAATTTTCAAAATTTAAATTTATTAACATCACAATAATCATTTTAAGGTTTTCTAAAGGTTAAATAGCATAAATAACTTTTTGAAGGATGTGTTAAAGGCAAACATGCAAGACAAAAGTTTCCAAAAGGTAGTGCAATGAGGGATTATCATCCACTTCAATTGGTTCAATCAGATATATATGGTCTTATGCAAACAAAAAGTCTTGGTAAGTCATCATATTTCATTACATTTATTGATGATTACTCAATATTGGGTTTATTTTTTGAAACAAAAAGTGAAGCATTTGATACATTTAAGAGATTCAAATCCCTTGTAGATAATGAAAGTGGTTACAAAATAAAGTGCTTAAGGACTAACCATGGAGGTGAATTTTGTTCAAATTATTTTATGAATTATTATGATTTCAATGGCATAAAAAGGAAACTCACAACTACCTACACTCCTCAACAAAATGGTGTGGCTAAAAGGAAAAATCATATAATATTTGAAATGGCAAGGAGAATGTAACAAAAAAAAAGGGATTGAACAACTCTTTTTGAGGTGATGCATTTTCTACAATAGTATATATTATCAATCAAAGTCCCACTAGTGCACTTGAAAAGATGACTCCATATGAAACATGGTATGAAAAGTAGCCTAATGTAAAATATTTCAATTTTTTTTATTGTTTAGCTTATGTTAATGTAGCTGATCGAAAAAAGAAGAAATTAGATCCAAAGAGTGAGTCTTGTACTTTTTTGGGGTGCAATGAACAAAGAAAAGCCTATAGGTTTTATAATCCTATCACTAATAGAGTACTTGTGTCAAGAGATGTTGTTTTTTATGAAGGGGGATTGTATGGTCATCATAAAGATGAAGTCAATATTGGGAAGTTTGAATCTATTTTTATTGATGGTAGTTATAATGATATTAATAATGAGCAACCCACAAGTAATTCAATGTCAAGTGGTACAAGTATATTAAATAAACCCTCATTTAGCGCATGTATTTCAAGCACATATCCTTCTTCAAGTTCTAGTTCTTCAAGAAAGGTAAAAAGATTGAGTGAAATTTATTGGCATACAAGAAGCAAATCACATGAAGAATGTCCAAGAGGCGAGACAATAAATTATGCTTTAATTACACATGCTAATTTTGAACCATTATGTTTTGAGGATGCATGTACTAATAATTTTTGGGTACAAGTAATGCAAAAAGAGATAGATTTTATTCATAGGAATGATACTTGGGAGATTAAAAAGATTCCATATGATAAGAAAAATATTGGTAATAAATGGGTCTATAATACTAAATACAATAGTGATGGAACTATTGAAATACATAAGGCAAGGTTAGTTGTTAAGGGATTCACACAAAGGTATGGCATAGATTATGAAGAGACATTTGCACTAGTAGCAAGATAAGAGACTATCAGAATGATGATTTCACTGGTAGCTCAAAATAAATGAAGCATACATCACATGGATTAAAAAGAGCCTTTTTGAATGGGTACTTAGAAGAAGAAGTCTATATAGAACAACCACAAGGTTTTGAAGTGCAAGGTAAATAATGTCAAGTCTACAAGTTGAAGAAGGCTTTATATGGCCTCAAATAAGCACCCAAATCATGGTATGTAAGGATTGATGGATATTTTCATTAGAATGGATTCAAAATAAACAAAAAGTGATCGTACTCTTTACTATAAGTAAGAAGGTAATGAAATCCTTATTATAAGTTTGTATGTTGATGATTTGTTGTATATGGGCAGCAATTCTAAGATGAAGTATGAATTCAAAATTGAAATGGTGAATGGATTTTAAATGAAATATTTAAGTCTTATGAAATAATTTTTAGGGATGTAAGTTAATCAAAGTAAATATGACATCTTCATTTATCAAATAATGTATGCAAATCATATGTTGAAGAAATTCAATATGGTTTATTATAAACCAGTCTCTACTCCAACAACTCATGGAATTATGCTATATAGAAAAGATGGTGCTGAAAGAGTTGATGAGACAACTTAAAAAACTATTGTTAGAAGCTTAATGTTTGTAACTCACACAAGACCATATATTACTTAGTTTCTCTTATATCAAGATATTTGTTTGAGCCATTTGAAATTCATATGAAGGCAACTAAGAGAATTTTGAGGTATGTGAAAGGTACTATTGGCTTTGGTATTCATTATAATGATATTGAAAAGTTTGAAATTTTTAATTTTAGTAATTATGATTGGGGTGGTAGTTTGGATGACCAAAATTCAACATCTAGGAATTATTTTTCACTTGGTTCTAGTTTGGTTACATGGAGTTCCAAGAAGCAAAAACAATTGTCCTTCACCTCCTATCATTATCCTTCAAGGTAAAATTTACCCATGGATGTATTGATATATAACATAACATTGGAAAAAGAAAAGGAATTGGGCCTTTAAATAAAAGAGACTATTCATCATGCTTCAATTTTATTTATTTATTATTATTATTATTTTTAATATAATTTTTTAAAGTAAATTCAATATTTTGTACTTAATTTTGACCAACATATTACATATACAATATGAATAGGATAATCGACAAATCTTTAAAGTAATTAAAAACAATCTCAAGTGTTAAATTTTTATACATGTGTATAACACTACCATATTCCATATAAGTTTATTAGTACCTGATGGGTACTATTGTGTTCACCGAATGCTTTTACCATGGTCAACACTACCCTATTACCCAATAAAAATGGTGAATGAATTATATATTTTGTATTAACCAATGTTTCATATTTTTTTATTGATTTTCCTCTTTGCCATTAAACCCTGAATAATTGCATGATAGGTAACCAATCAATGGTCTGTGTTTGCATTATACACATGTTTCAAAGGGTTTAAAACATTTACCAAATGTAGATATCACTATGATGATAATGAACAGTTGGTGAGAATATGTTAATGCTTGTGGGGAAGGAAAGAACTATGTGTCTTCATCATGACGTAGTGACACAAAACCAAACACACATGTTCATTTATGCTTTGTTTGGCATTAACACCATTAAAATAATACTAATATGTTATCACTCAAATATTTAATCTGTGCTAATTTTTTGATAATCTTTCATTCAATAATGGAGTGTTCAAGCCATGAGTAGAAGATGTAGGAATAAGTTGGTAAAATTTTATTTTAAATACAAATGTTTTTTTGATGGTATGTAATAGAAATCATATAACCAACCCCATGGCCTACAATGCCCAACCCAGATATTCAAATCATAGTTAACAAGAAGGAAAATTTGAGTAGTTAATTTAGTTGGATCAAGGTTGATGGTGCATTAATTTCATCACTCCAACATGGTATAAAATATGCAAAAGACAAACAAGAATATCAACATGTAGATGGATTTTGAGCTTCTATATGCGTAGGTAATGAAATAATTATATGTTGTAATTATTTACTCAACTATTGCTTGGTGTATTACTCTTTATTTACTATTTGTCCTTTGATTTTTTCAAACACCATAAAATAAGGGGCCTATCATTTGGCTAAATCCAGTTTCTCCCCTGTAGAAGGAATAGGGGCTCTAGTCCTTGTAGCTTTACCATCTACATTTTCTCTTTCAAAAATAACTACCTTTACTCCTATCTGATGTATATTTAGAGCCTCAAATCCATAATAAATAGGTAAAATATCTTAATGATAAAAATAATAATGTAGGTACTATATGTTTAGGGCCTCAAATCCATGATAAAAAAATGTGAATATTTTGATTTCCTATTAAAAAAGTATTAATGAAATGAGATGACTTTTAATATCCTTCAGGCCAAAATGGTCAGTAGGACCTATAAAGGTATATTTGTTTCTTATAAAAGCTTGTTTCTATGGGTGTCTCTTTTGAAAATTTATCCTCAGGATTGCCTGGTTTGATTTAAAGTTTCATGTACTAGGTTATGACTATAAATATCTATGTAATAATGTTTAGCATCATTATTATGGGACAAATTAAAAGGAAATGTATCTCATCTTTTGTTTCATTTGAATTACACATGTTGAAATTCAAAAATATTTAGGGCCTCAAATTCACAATAACCATTCACTACCTTAAGGGCTTTGGCATGAAAAAACATCTAAACAAATATCTTAATAAAACCAAAAAAAATATAGCGTAAGGAAAAAAAGGTAACCCTGTAGATGCCATGAAGAGTCTCATATGTCATCTTTCAGTTGAAATATATTCCATATACCATCATGAATGTATCACAATTCAAATATTATTGTTGTTATAATCAATATATAATTGCTCCCAAAATATGTATTACTAATGCTAACCTCTAAAGGACCTAGAAATTGTAATCGAGTCAGCCTGATTGATTCTCATAGAAGTAGTCTTTTTCTATTTCTTTTAGCATGTAGTGTATTTTTTATTTAGGCATTAGGGTTTTTGTTTTTCTTTTTTCCCTCTAGTTTATTGGTCACTTGTTACTATGTATAATTTGGGTTTATATTATGTACTCTAAATATTTATGAATATAAATAAAAAATCATAAAATAATGGAAATTCCCCTAAAGAATTGTTTTTTTAATTTTACTATAATTTAATTCAAAATGTCCTTATATAAAGATATTCATCCTAACATATGTATTAAATATCTAAATTTCAAAATTTATTTCAATTATTCAAACTTCATATGAATAAAAAATATTTGGTTTATATTATGGGTTTAAAAAGTAGATCCAAAATTCAACATCTATGGATTTATCATATTTATGGCATGAAAAGCATAAAGGAAATAAAATTCACATGCTATAAAAGATTCATTTCTCCCAAATATGCTATGTCAAACCCTATTTAATCTCTAATACATTTTGGGAGTAATCATAGGTACATAAGACTCACTTTCTCTCTTTGTACCTATGCATCTAGCTCTTTATATTACACTTATTGTGAGTGAAAATATGAGAGTCAACCATCATTAATATCCATTAAAATATCTCATTCTTCTAGATATTTCTCTTTCTTAATGGCTCATTATGCTAGAGGGTTTCCCAACTACATGTAAACTAGCCTAACTGAGTAGTTTGTGCATGTGCCTAGTTCTCAAGGACTTTACATGTGCTTAGCCTCTTTTTGGTAAATATTTAAAGCACCAATGAAGTATGGAAGATAATCAGTCTTGGTGGTAGTATTCCTAATGCTTCTTAGTTTCTATGATGAGCTTGCTCATATCCAATCAACAACTGTTAACCCCTACCCACAATTGAAATTTTATTACAAATTGTCAATCTACTAATAAATTTATTTTTTTAATCCTAAACTAGTTGGGGCATCTATTCATATTTATCTTCTTGAGTAACATGACATAAAAATGGGTTTTGATTGATTTAGTCTTTTGATAGTATTTAGACTTAAGAACTAAGTTAATTTTTAAACTTAATTACATTTTGCACTTACTATAATTGAAAATTACATTTTGATTTTGTTACATAATTGATATTTATAGTACTTCTACTTATAGTCAATTGTAATATTCAAATGATTTTATAATATCAAATTTACATATTATTGTGTCAACTACCCTACCATCTTCAATCGCCTGGTACTCAGGCCACTTCATGACCCTTGTTGTACAAGAGTACCTTCTCAAGCTTTAAATTGAGAAGTAACTTGTAACCAAACTAATTAATAAATTTTATACAAGGGCTATATACCTTCCTCAATATTTTATTGGAGATTGAAGCTTTAACCAAATTAAATAAGAATTTGTACATAATATAACAAAACATCTTGACAAGCTTAATGCAAATTTTATTCTAATGATGGATTGAGGATGATCAAAATTTAATATTATATAAATATTATGAAGGACCCTTTCAAAGGTATGGAAATAAAATTCAACTTGATAATTATTGGGTAATTATTTGTATTTATTATTTGTAAAATTGTATAATTTTAAGGTATTTATTTATTGGTCAGTTATCGATCTAAATTAGGTTTTATGAGTACACTTTGTCATTTTTTGTCATGTCCCCTTATCTCTCCAATATCATGTGTGACCCTATCAATAAAGTTTTTTAGACCATACATTTACACAATATGATTATGAGGCCTATAAACATGGTTAGTATGTTTCTGGGGTTAGGTGTTGTTTTTGTCATTTTTTTTTCATGCATTCAATGTTGGTTTGTGTGCCAATAGGTTCCTAATTTGAATTCATTACATATATAAATGTATGATTATTTTAATGTATTTATGCATCTTAAATATCATCTAAAAAATAACATATCACTTCTTTTAACGTCAATACATTGAGTATTTAAAATCATTTAAGAACATTCATTGAAATGTTGAATTTCATAGTAGCAACATATTCCATTACATTAGTTTTTTTTTAATTGAATAACTAATAAAATTATTGAATATTTATATTCAATATTTTACTCTATTAAAGGGTCTATAAAATTTTAAGGAATCTATGATGTTCCTTTGTGTAATGTATTCCCTAAAACACATTATTTTCTTTGTTATTTTAAGTTTAGTTTCCCAATTAAGCTTGGGGTACAAGTACATTTTATTAATGATCAAGATGAAGTTTCATAATCTTGAGGAAGGTTCTTAGATCCCTAGATATGATGAACACATTTATAAAAATGATCATTTTCATGAAACTTTGCATACTTATTATCACTATGATTTTGGCATGAAGAAATAAAACTTGATAGTTTGAAAAACATCCTCTATTATCCACACATTTATCAAGGTTCCCTATGTCATACCACTAAACCTAAATTTTTACTATTAGACTTGGAGAACTATCTCCAATTCCCCCGATATTCAATAAATTTATTTAAACTCTTTCATCAATTATTTTTCTATTTTTTTAAAAATTCATTAGGTCTTCTTATGACATAGAATCCCCATAGATAGTAATATTTTTAGTCTAATTGGTGATGATGATGGTTTCTTATATCCATCCACAAAGGTATAAATCACTTTATATACCCAACATGAAGAGTCAAACGATTAAGGATAGGATCATACCCTATGTGATTTTTGATGAGCACATAAAATGGCTCATTATATCCAAGTAATTACATCATTTCCCCCTTAAAAGTATTCATTTTAAGTTGATTTAGATGTGCATCATAAAACTCTTTGTTAATTTGAAGTATAAAATGATTATTTTACCTTAGTTATTCTCTACAAATATTGTTACTTATTTAAGCCACTTTATTCTAACATTTGCATGGAAATACACTAGTTTTGTATGTATAAGTTATAATAATTTACCATAGTATATTTTGGTAATAGAATATTTTTTGGCAATAGAAGACTCCTAAGGCCTAGTCTAGACTAGCTCTGAATATCACCAGTCTAGATCCGAAGATCACTAGTCTAGCTATGAAGATGCCCACACTAGCTCCAAAGATGCTTGGACTAACTCCAAATATGGGCAAACCGATTCCAAAGACTTATAGAAATATTAGAATATAAAATCTAAGGATTTTTTATTGATGCAAGACATACATGATTGATAATAATCTATCTATTACATTTTTGGGAATAATTATATCATCCATATATATACTTTACAAAAATAATAATATTTATTTTTAGCCATGGTATTTATAGAAGTTTTTTTATGAAAGATTGTGCGTACTATGTTTTGATCTACTAATTTATTAGGACTAGATGGTTATATATAACAAGGAATTTGAAAAAAATAGGAGATCATAGATCATGCAAGGAACTAAATCTAGTACTTTCCACCAGTCCTCCTTAAAATATGCAAAGAATGTTGTTATGTTATTGTTTTGAAATAAGATAAGATCTTAGTTACAATATGATCTTTTTAGTTTGTTTCTCTATCTTAAGACATTTAATATAATATGTGTCAATATATAAATAGGTCCTTTTGATGATATAAAGCAGATGAATAGGGTATTAAGGATATAAAGTTTGAACATCACTATTTCAATATTGGAATCATTTTTCATAAGTAATGAGAAATTTATTTCATGAAGTTTCTAATAATATAAGAGTGTTATAATCATATTTTTATGGAGTGAAAGGGCTCACTCAATCAAATAAGTATGATATATTTTGGTATTTATGTCTTTATTTCATATTTTTGTGATCCTTAGTTTTTTTCATCCATTCACTTATGTAAAATATTGTGATATGTTTTTCACTTACAGGATTGTGTGTTAATGTGTGTGTTTCAAGAAATCTTACTTTCATAATTTTTATTACAAATCATTTCCATTTCTATAAAATATATTATTTTGTGTTTCTATTTCATGTAATTTACATTTCTATAAATAGACTAAAAGTGTGTTTACTTTAAATCAATTTCAAATTCTTGAAAGTGTGTTTCCCTTCAAAGTATTTTCAATTCAACAAGTGTGTTTTATTTTAAAAATTATATATTATATTTCATTCCAAATAATTATATTATAACTTATAAATATATGATCCAAAAAACACCCCAAATAGCTAACTGACATTAACCACAGGGAATGCCCTCTTATTGATAGCCTTTGGACACCATTTAGATTGACATGACATGTTCATTTAAATGAAGAGGACACAATGAACCTATTCATTTATATCACCATTTCCAGAGATATTATAAGTTTTGGTATCATATAAAATCTTAAATTGATAGTTTATTAATAAATACTTTCCATGAATAAAAAAAATCTATAATAGTCAAAGAGATTCAAAGGGAATATATATTCCTAAGGATCCCCAAGAAATCACAAATACTTATATGTCAAAAGAATAAAGTGAATTAGAATACCTTATAGTAAAATTAATTTATATTATTGAGGAAGACCCATTGTTATCCTCACCTAAACTTTGGGAACATTCCCTGATGGTAGGTGCATCCTTCCAAAAGAAAACATTTAAGATAAAAAATATTGTAAACCAAAGTATTGAAGCTCAACCAAATGGCCTTCCAACCACTTATGATGATTCATTACCTCTTAGGATAACCCTTTATAAAGTCTATTAATAATAAATTGGATACAACATTGGAAACATAGTAAATCTATAAAATAGGGTTAAGGGAGTTAGATCTCAACCACAAGGGAGAAACTTTACCTATCCTAATGTCCTAAATCCAAATGTAAATTCTTCAATGAAAATCATATCCCCATATATATTGCCTACTTTCATGGGATTATCAAAAAAAATCCTAACCAGTTCTTGTTTAAATTCAAGGTGTTATATCAAACCTATGACTATAAGTCTGATTCCTTTAACACTCAAGGATTCAACTATTAATTGGTTTATGGGATTACAACAAGAATCCATTCACATATGGGATGAAATGTAAAAATGGATTATCAGACAAATATGAATATTAATATAGGATATGGGATAGGAAAGAATAATTATTCTATTTAAAATAAAACGAAAATGAAAACATGGAAGACTATTTTAACCATTTCCTTTTTGACTTTAAAAGGTGGGGATATGAATTAGGTGAAGAACTAAGGAAAAAAATATATTAAAAGTATTGGATAATGATGATCATGAGTCCTTGAACCTAATGGGAAGATGAGACATAAATAATTTTGGTCTCAATGACACTATTGAATTATCCAGGATAGTATTAGGAAGCTAAAAATATGAAAAATAAGAAATGATGTAGGACAACTCATGGAAGAGTTTTCAAATCTTAGAATAGACATTTGGGTTCAACTAAATACTACATTAGATGGACTTTAATAAAAATCTAATGCCACTACTAAACCTTTAACTATGTATCATCCAAAATTTAGGTTGAAACATGCCCTCTGAGACTACCCTCTTGACATGAAAGATATGTGTGGTATTTGTGATGTAAATAACCATGACACAAATAATTCCATCCTCTCTATATTTAATCATCAATTGAAATAGATTACCCAACCAATGAAAGAGCTCACTTATATATAAATTTAAAGGAATAATTTATCTTATAATCAAAACCTAAATCACTTTGTTCCCAAAGCTCCTTCTAATCCATGGATAATGCCATGGTCTAGACCAACACCTCCACAAACATGGGGACAGCCAAATTTTTATCCACAAGAGTGTACATCACCATATCCATAGGTATAAAAATAATTATAGTAACCATGATTTAAAATACAAATTAATAATTGGTACCTTAGTAAACATTCAATTAGTAAAATATGTTTCCACCCCAATAGGTGTAGATGCCTACTCATACTAACTAACCTCAACAAATTGAAAAGGTAAATCAACCTCAATTACCTGCATAAATAGTAGTAATTCTTAAGAATCAACAAGTTTCCCCTATTTATAGAATAAAATAAAAAGTAAATATGGAAGTAAATAGGGATTATTTTAGTGGTGAATCTTCATTAATTCATGAATATTCCATTTTTTAAAGTCATCATTTTTTTTATTTTGTGGGCTATTCAACAACACATGATCACTTAAAGTTTAGGGTATAATTTAAATTTAAAGTTCAACCCACCTAATTTTTATCTTAAAAATACTCTTATAAATGTATGTCATTGACACCAATAAATTCATTATAGGGGCATTCACCAGTATATATAATATATTAAACTTTATGTAACCAGCAAGAGGGTGACTGCATCATGCAATAAGGTGATAGCAAGAATGTGTCAAATGACAATAAGTAGGTATTAAATTACATCAATTAGATGTCTAATGATAATAAACATGTGTCTTATGACTGCAACAAGCTATTGAGAAACTACAAAAAGTCATAATTTATATGTAGTGTTGATTTGATGGATTATGATCAAAGTTTTAAGGCATAAAAATGTCAAAATATAAATATTATTGCATATTTGGATTCCTCTCAGAAAGTTATGTAATTTTAAAAAAGAATCATTGTAATCTGAGTCTGTATGCAAAAGTTATGGGCTCAAGAAGATGGTGACTCAATATTGAACTTACTGATGGATGACTTCATGATGCATTCAAGTGATTGCATCATGTAGTCATCTATCTACAAGTCTAATGCTAAATCATTAGCTTCTTGAGGTTGTAATCTTTGCATATGAACTTAGATTATGATTATTTTTTATGAAATTACATAAATTTTTGAAAGGAATCAAAATATGAAATTATATTTATGTTTTGAGAAGTTTTGATGCATAAAATATTTATTCTCCATGTTTTATCACTTGGATCTATGGATGAATATATTAGGTAGTCAGATGACTAAATCATGTAGTTGGGTAACTACATGATATATTTAGGTGATAGTACGATGCAATCAGATGACTACATCATGTAGTCATTTGATCATGTCATGTTATTACCCACTGCATGATGTATTCATGATATTGCATGATACAATAATTTGAATACATCATGTTGTTGCCTGATTACATCACGCAGTTGGTTGACTCCATCATGTAGTTAGAAAATCACATCAAACATTTAGGTGTATTAATTATGAATTTTATCAACTTAATAGTATTAGGATGTTATTTCTACTCAAATTAAATTCACCACATGGCACCTCATAATTTTCCTACACTATTATATGCCTTTCAGCTTTATTCATCATCATTGTAAAACTGATTCACCTAGTGACCTCGAAGTTTTTTTTAATATATCCCACTAAAAGTTTACTTGGGAGTAAATGTCATATGTTGTACTAATGTCCAATTATGTTTAGGAAAAACACATACTAGTCCTTTTCCACTCACCATCACAAAACTACCCAATGAAACTAAATGTTCAAGCCTTCCCAATGAGAAATCCAAGGAAAAATAGGACATTTAGGTGAAATAAAAACCTCAAGAAACTAGTACTCCGTCACCAATTACATTTCCAAAAAAATTTAAAAAAATAACAAATAAAAGTGAACCTAACTTGGTCTAGGAATTTAAAAAACTAAGCATAGAGATACCACTACTATAGGAAATCAGAGACATCCATGAGCTTAATATAAGTATCAAAGGATTGTGTGTCAAAAATAATAAGAGAAGAAGATAGTATCCCAAATCAATACAAGTAGATAGTAAACTTGATGATCTCTTAGTAGGGAAGTTACTTCTACTAAAATATAGATACCCTGGAAGTTTAGTCATCACCATAGCTATAGGAAAGAAGAAAATACCCAAAGTATTAGTGTATTTGGGATTTGTTATCAATGTCATGACAAAAGACACATTGAAATCACTTTCCCTTATTAGGGTAAAACCAACTAAGATGGTTGACTAATCCATTACAAATCTAGACATGGTTATATAAGATGTATCATTCATAGTAGAATCTTGGTATTATGATATAGAGATACATCATTCTTTGCTCTTTATACACCTTTGACTTTGATACATTCTACTATATATCCCTTTCAATCTCTCTTTTCTGTCTCCTCTTGTGGTTTGATCTCTTTATCTTCTTTATTGATGGTACAAGTCCTCAATTCCTTATTCTTACTTCTTAAATACCTTCTTATGCCTTTTATAGGCTTCCTTGGTAATATCTAATTTATTTGAGTTTAACTAATATACTTATTCTTTCCTTAATTTTCCTTATGCAACTCTACTCACTTTCACACCTTCCTTATGGCCTTTTTCACTTGTATAGATAGATATTGTTTAGTCTTGAGAAACTAAGGTAATTTTATGACACCCTCTATCCTTAACCTCCTCTCCATGTAATTTATTAATCCAACTCAAATCCTAAATGCCCATTTTAGACCTTGACCAAACTTAATTAGGTCTCTTTACTCCTTTACACACAATCACTTATTTCCATACATATAGGTTCTATGCAAAGAAAAAAATTCAAAAATCCTTTAGGGCACTTTGAACTCTAACTGTTCCCCATTTTTTTTATGAAAATTGCATAGTTGCATTGCCCATAATCTTGGTTTTAAATTCTAAACCCTACTTCTAGGACTATGACAGTCCTAAGTGAACCATGACCTTACAAAATGCATTATATTGAAACTTTCACCTATTATAACACTTTTAAGACTTGAAATAGATTTTTAATAACACTCATCAACTTATATAATCATTAATTTCTTTCTTCCAAACTCCAAACACTCCCAAACCACTCTTTTGACAAAACTCTATTTTCTTTAATAGTTTTAGCAAGGTATGCAACCCTATATCTCTATTTTCTCTATCCTCACAATCCCAATTAGTTTTAAACCACCCATAATAATTAACTAACAACCTATAAAATATTCCTTATGAATTACAAGACTTTTGATTGGTTCCACATAGAGATACACCATTGTTTTAGTGTTACAGGGTTTCATTTGATCATACAGGCTGAATCTATGAACAAGTTATCATTTGATTTTTTAATTGTTTGAAAGACTCTCTTTCACTTTCCTATGATCTTACCATCATAACACAACTCCTTTAAAAACATTATATTCTTAACTAAACCTCAAAGCATATAAATTTCACTTTTCTTACCTTGACTGTGTCAAAACACATAGAGTACTCAGACTATAGGTTTTTAAATAACCTACAGGGAAATATATGACAACACAAAACCTGAATATATATTGATGCACCTCAAAATATATCTCTTACCTTGTTTTTTTAATAGACAAGTTTCATATTTGGCTAATCTTCACACTCTTGGCTGTCACTTCACCATTCTTAATGCAAACATGTATCAAGATGTGAAATACCTTCTTCTAATCTCAAGAACGTGTCAATACATTAAAATTTATGTAAATAACACTCAAAACATATTTAAAAAGATATATTTCACTTACACAACTCATTATTTAATATTTTCCAACAAATATTTATAATACACAGTCAGTTACATTCTCCTATCTTTCATGGATAAAAATAATTTTTTTTCTTTGGTTTCATTTTTTTTATCCTTATTGAACCTTATACTTCTTAAAAATATATAATACTCTCCTATATATGAATAATGACTCTATTCATGTATTTTCACATTTACATTCCTCAAACCATGTAACTACTAACTTCCCTCTTCTTGCCACCTCCACAAATGAAGGGGCAGTTATAAGTCACCTTTCATTATTGAAAGACATTGCACTTGTATGTTGAATATTAATCCACATATATATAAGACCAATTAGGACCTTAATGACCTATTAAAAACATTGGATTTTGTAATAAATCACAAAACACCTCCTAAAGGTAAGAACATAGTTCAAATTTTCAAATTAGAGTTTTGTAGATAAACTCTCCCAATCCTAAGAAGATGTAACACAAAGACACCTAATGACTCTAACACCCTAATTGGGTATATATAGGACTGATAATACTCAAATCAAACCAAAATGATCACAATACACATTTTAATACACTAATTTATTATATTGCCAAATGATTCCTTACATCATAGTCCTATGGCAAGAAAATATTTGAGCTCTGCTGAAAAGGACTATTGTACTCTTCTTCCTAGTCTTCTAATTCATGCCTCTTGGGTATTTTCTATTTTTTTCTACTCTACCATACTTCAACTTCTCTTCATCTTTGCTCTCTTTCTTACCTCTATCAAAGACAATTATTCTTCCTTGCTTCCTTTGCTTGCTTATATCAATTAACATTTGGTGACCACTCACACCCTGATCTTTTTCTCTATCATATGGGTAGTATATGCCCAAAAACACTATTGGTACATCTAGATTC
>JARHVA010001430.1:402500-425000 GCA_037957365.1 Torreya grandis | reverse complement strand
ACGGAACTTAACAAAGTAACTATGAAATATTATTCTTTGTTACCCTTCATAGACTAGGTCTTAGACAATCTATTTGGAAATAAGTATTTTTAATTTTTGGATGGATTCAATGGGTATAAAATAATAATAGTATCTCTTAAATACCAAGATAAAATCATTTTCACATGTCTTTGGGGGATGTTTTCATATAAAGCTTTACCCTTTGAAGTATGAAATGTACCAACCACCTTTCAGATAGTAGACCTTACTATATTTTTTGATATTATTAATGATCATGTTGAGGTATACATGGATGATTTTATAATAGTTTTGAACTACTTTCTTGAATCCTTAACCAATTTAGATAAAGTATTGATTAGGTGTGAACAACATCAGCTATTTTTAAGTCATGAGAAGTGTTTTATGATAGTAGATCAAGGAATTTTCTTAGGTAATCATATCTCATCCCAAAGAATATAGGCTAAACCTAAAAATATTTAAGTCATTTCATAGTTTCTTGCACCCAAAAATCCAATAGATATCAAGATCTTTCTAGGTCATGCAGGCTATTATAAGCATTTTATTGAGGATTTGAGTAAAATATTTTCACTCATGTTTTCCTTTCTAAATAAGGATAATGGATTTATATGGACTGATAAATGTCAATAGGGTTTTGACATAATAAAATAAAAATTACTTTATGCTATAGTATTTAGAGGTCCTCACTAAGAGCAACCCTTTCACAAACATATACATGCCTCTAATAATGTTATGGGGGAAGTTCTTGGGTAGAAAGATGAAGAAGGAAATATGTATGCTATCTATTACATAAGTAATCATCTAAATCCTACTAAAAAAACTATAAAAACATTAAAAATGAGTTCCTTGTTTTCATTTATGCTATGAAAAAACTCTGTCACTACATCACTGGATACAAAATATTCATTTATAGAGATCATTCAACCATAAGATATCTAATAAATAAACTAGTGGTTGGGGGTAGGAAAATTAGATGATTGATACTATTATAGGAAATAACATATAAATAATTGATAAGCTAAGAAAATATAAAGTAGTTTTTAACTTCTTGTAAAAATTAAATTCTTTGAGAGAAGATGAGCCAGTAGAAGTTAATGTTATAAATGAATAGTTGTTCATAGTTTCAACTCACTATCCTTGTTTTGTTGATATGTCCAATTATCTAGCCACATTCAAGTTTCCTTTTGATTTCACTCTTAAAAAAGGAAAATTTTGATTTAAAAAATGATAAATATAAATGGTTTAATGGTGTATTATTCAAATGTGGACCTGATTTGGTACTTCATTGGTGTGAATGAGAATATGATATATATGACATCTCAAGAGCATGACATGATGATCTAGGAAGAGATCATTATTTAGCCATAATGACTATTCACAAGATCCTTAAGGATGGATATTATTGGCCTTCACTTCATGTGAATGTGAAAAATTATGATTGGCAATGTATTCCTTGCCAAAGAATGGGGACAGATACACTGTCTCATTAAATTCCCCTTCATCCTCAAGTGGTTTTAGGACCATTTGAGAAATAAGGGTTAGATTTAATTGGTCCCATTGATCCACCATCTCAAGAAAAGGATTACATCCTAGTATGTAAATATTATTTTACTAAATGGGAAGAAGTTGAGGCATTATCATTTAATTATGAAGTAAACATTGTTAATTTATTATCCTATAAGATCCTAAAACATTTTGGAACATTGAGACCAATTGTTTAAGACAAAGGCCATAAATTTAAATAAAACATGATCAATCCATCACAAAACACTATCAAATCACCCATAAAAAGTCATCACATTACCATCCTCAAGCTAATGTTCAAGCTGAAGTTACCAATAGAGAATTAGAAAACACTTGACTAAGATTGTAGACATCAATAGAAAATATTGGGTAAGTAAGATACCTAAAGTAGTTTGGGCCTACAACACAACATGAAAGTACACCATAGAATTTAATCCATATGAAATTTTATATATATATATATATATATATATATATATATATATATATATATATATATATATATATATATATATATATATATATATATATATATATATAACTTTCAATTGATTTTGAGTTGTAGGCATTAATAGCAACAATGGAGGTAGACATAAACCTGATAAAAACACAATAAGAAAGAATTCTTCAATTGAATGAACTATATGAGATGAGACTTAAGGAATTGAAATAGGTAAATATTCTTAAATATCAAAGTAAATAATGGCATGAATATCTAATCAAGGAAATGGAATTTAAATAAAGAGACTATGCTTGATTATTTGACTCAAAGTACATGCATTTCAAAGATGAACTTCACACTAGATGGTTAAGTCCTTACCAAATTGGAAATAAATTTGAAAATGAACATATTTAGTTGTTATTAATTGATGGAAACATGAAGATTATTTTGGTAAATGGTCAAAAATTAAGGATATATCATCAACATCCTAGCAAAGAGGAGTTCTAAAAGCAAATTTAATCTCAAGAAGAATTTGGTTATATGGAAGAAGCTTGTTCTTCCATCATAATAAAATGATGAAAGTTTGAGTCTAATAAAAGAAGAGGATTGAAAACCAATAAATGGAAATCCTCTTCAAAATATAAATTTAAAAAAAATTGAGAAATTTGAAAACCAAAAAATGGAAACATCTTCAAGGGACAAAGAAATAAAGATAATACTCATAATTGACTTGTATGCTACTATAGATTAAATTATGTGTGTTTCTCATTCCATGACATGTGGTAAAACCAAGAAAAAATATAACCATAGGTAACCCAAAGTATATATATTTCATATTATATGATTATTATTAATTTTGACTTTAAAATTGTCATTTAATATCCACTTGTCAAAAAATATTCTTCCAAATAGGGTTATGTCATATAAGGGAGTCTCCTAGAAAAGGGTCTTTTAAGAAGTTTTTTTTTTCAAAATAGATTAAAGTGTCATACTATTAAAACATCCTTTTAAAAATCTAATTTATAATTAGAGGGACATGATGTCATCATGATGGCACACTCAAAAGTATTCACGGGAAAAACTACTTACAAGGTTCATCATGAAAAGGACTAGTTGGAGCACGAATGATGGATCATAATGGTAAATAAAGGAAATAATGATAATATAATTAGCATGAGGAAGTAAATATGTGACATATTTGATTCACCTTAAAGTGTGTCATATGCCACAATAATCATTTCCTTTGCCTAAAAATGTCTATCTCATAACCAACTTAGCTTTTGGATATTTCAAGAGGTAGAGAAATAATTACAAACTTTATCAAAAATTTCACCTCACTCCATTTCTCAAGATAGTTGTGTTTTATCACACTTTATAATTACACTCTCACTTGTTTCCAAAACACCACTAATCACACTCTCAATCATTAACAAAACCCTACTAGTTACATAGCCTTGAAGATTTCTTACATAATTTACAAATGGGGTAGAAAAATAAATCTAAACTTGAATAAAAAAAGCACTTACTAGAAGATCAAGTTATATTTAGGGTGTTTTAATAACTATGATGGTTATATTTTATCAATAAATTTCATGGATATGATAAACAAATATTAGAAGAGTTTGTCACAAAATTGAAATGGGAAAATTCTAAGATGAAAGGAACCAAGATTTTAGTCAATGGCTCTATCACTATCTAGTTGTATATAATTCTAGAGATAAGATTAAGAATAGTAGTTAAATATTCATTTAAATACCTAATTAAAATATTTCATGAGCAATGGGAGATCATGCATAAGTTACTCATCAATACACAAAAGATAAAAAATTTAATTAAGAGAGAGTCTTCCAAAAAATTCAAATATTGTAGCCTACTTGGTCATCAAATTTTTCACATGTGATGGATAGTATGGATTATTAGGAGGAAATAACATGAATATTATGAATCATATTAGACATGGATGATAAAATCCTAAGTGGATAGTAAATATGGTTTAATTTATGTATGGTACCATCTATTAGACACCATGGGTTGATAAAATTGATATGCTAGCACCATTTCTTGAAAAATTAAAATGGATAAGCTAAACATGAGACATTTTTACCATAAAATTTAAATACAAATACCTAGGTAAAAATAAGATCATTTTATTCTTCCTTTACCCCTAGATATAACTTCAGATAAGAAATTACAAGTGAAGATCCATCTTCAGAACCAATAAAGAAGAGGAAGGAGAGAACAAGGAATTTTGATGCTAAGTTTGAGGAATATCTAAAGCCTACTACTATATAAATACCTATCATGGAAATATTACATGATGAATAAGAATCTCTAGATATCTATCATCATAGGGTTTTAAGGAGTGTATTAAGGAAGAAGACTTAAAATAAGGAGTGACCATCATAAACTCTACCTTGGAGAAGAATAAGATTCATCCTTTCATAACAGGATGATCTAGGTAAAATAAAATGTGTTATATAAATCCTTGAAAGCCTTAATTAGGATTAATCTGTTGAATCTTTGAAAGACTTGGAGGATATTACAGAATAAGGGTTTATGGATGAGCCATCCATAGGTGTATAATTCCTTACATCTATGGTGGAGGACATTAAAACTAAATAATTACTAGAATAGATATATCAACCCTCTTCATCTAAGACACTATTGGACAAAGGGAAATATCCAATCATATAAGAAAAAGAGTAACCTATCTATCATGATGCATAAGAATAAATGCAAAAATCCATGGCATTGTCAATAATAGAATCAATCATGAGATAAAAAGTGGAGGAAATAGTATTTTTTAAGAAAAAATTCAAAGGTAAGGAATAATATATTTTATCTTTGCAAAAGGATTTAGAAGAAACTAAAAACTAGTTTGTTAGTAAAAATAGTGAAATAGTTTAGTTGAAGTAAAAGACACCAACACCTATAGACCAATTAGATCATGGTGTGTAAACCCAATTCTATCATATTGACATCATGGATACTTGGGAAATATCCTATAAAACCCTAAGGGAGATTATGAAAAAAATAAAAATTTAAAGAGTGATACTTGAAGAAGAGAGAAAATGAATGAAAAAGGCATAATCCACACTATAGACATCTCATGAGCTAGGAGAGAAGTTTCTTACTTGTATAAGACCTTCATTTGGGTATGACCTATTTCTAAAATACAATTTTGATATGGTAGTTTTTGATAATTTCATGTGGGTTTTCTCATAACTTAAATTATGATAGAATTTATAGATGCCTATATGGCTATTACCCTTGAGAAAAAAAATATTTAATGAGAATTTTATTTGTGTAAATTTATCTTGGACACATGTCTTCTTTCCTAACTAATTTTTTTGTCAGTGAAGCTTAGATTAATGATTTGATCTCTACATTTTAAAATTAGATTTTATGGAGGGATAAGACAAAATAATATTTTATGCATGTCAAAATAGTTGGGCTCTACATGAGCCCTGAATTCCCTAATCTAGATAAACAAGACAAAGAGTTTTGAAATATTTTAAATAATTTAGTAATTAGGGAATGACATAAAAATATCCTAATAAAGTCAATTTCTATTTTTGATGATTATGCCAGAGGTGGGATACATTGAGTGTCCCTTTGAAGAGAATAGAGGTCATTTCTCCCAACAATCTCAACTAGTGTTTTAGGAAATCTAGGGATATTATAGAATTGATATAATAGTATTGATAGATATATGAGAAATAATGGATTGAAATGAGGTATAAGACACCATTTATTCTCAAACCTATGTCTTCCTAAAAAAATATAGTAGTTTAGGGAGAATAACATTTTGAAAGATGGAAAACCCAAGTAAGATCATATATAGGTTACATCATCCCAAGTTAGCTACACTGGGATACATATTATTACACTTGTGACCTCAGTAAGGAATATATGAGACCTTAGCTTGAAAGAGGACTTATAATAAATTAAGTGTGGGGGAAATCATGAGCCCATAAAATGGCTCATTGTATCAAAGTAATTACCTTATTTTTTCCTTAAAAGTCTTCCTTTTAAATGGATTTAGATGTGCATAATATAAATCTTTATTAATTCAAAGTATAATTGAGTATTTTACCTTAGTTATTATGTGCATGTATTGTTACTTATTTAAACCACTTCGTTCTAATATTTTCATAAAGACAATAGTTATGTATGTATATGTCATAATAATGTACTATAGTAAAAGATAGTATTTTTTGGAAATGGAAGACTTTTAAGGACTAATCCAGACCATCTTCAAAGATCACTAGTCCATCTCCAAAGACCACCAGTATGGCTCTGAAAATACCTAGACTAGATTCAAATATTCCTAAATTGATTCCAAAGAATTCTAGAAAGTTTGGAAGAGAACACTTGTAGATTATGTATCGATACAAGACTTATACATGATTGATAAGAAGTAGTCTAACATATTTTAGGGAATAATTATAACATCCAAATATAGACTTTTCAAAAATAGTAGTATCTATTTTTAGCCAAGGTATTTATAAAAGTTTTGTTATGAATGACTATAAGTACTATGTTTTGATATGATAATTGATTGAGACTTGATGGTTATAGATGAAAAGGAAGTTACAAACAACAAGAGATCAGGGATCATGCTAGGAACTAAATCTAGTTTTCCTTAAAATGTGGAAAGGATTTTATGTTATTATTTTGGAATAAGACAAGATCATAGTTATAATATGATCTTGTTAATTTATTTCTCTATTTAATAAATCTGTTGTAATATGCGGTAATATATAAACATGTAATTTTGATGATAGAATGGGGATGAATAGGGTATTAAGGATTGAATATTCTAAACATCACTATTTTCAATATTGTAAGTATTTTTTAGAAGTAATGAAAAATTTATTTCATGAACTTTATAAAAAATATAAGAGCATTATATTCCTATTCTAAGGGAGAAAAAGGACCCACTCAACCGAAAAAATATGATATATTTTGGTATTTATATGTTTATTTCATACTTTTTGTGTCTTAGAGCTTGTCATCCATTCTATTATGAAAAATAATGTGATATGTGTCTCACCTGTAGGATTGTGTGTTAATGTGTTTTTTTCAAGAAAGCTTACTTTCAACATTTCCATTACAAATAATTTTACTTTCCATAAAATATATTAATTATGTGTTTCTATTTCATTAAATTTACATTCATTCAAATAGACTAAATGTGTGTTTACTTAAAAGAAATTTCAAATTCCATCAAGTGTGTTTCCCTTCCAAGTATTTTCAATTTAAAAAGTGTGTTTAATTTCACAAGTTATAGATTAGATTTCAATTCAAGAAATTAGACTATAATTTAGAAGTAGATGATCCAAAAAACACTCCAAAAAGACAATTGACAATAACCATTTGGCATACCTTATTGTTGACTATCGTTGGACATCACCTAGATTGACATGACACATTCATCTAAATAAAGAGGATACAATAAATCTCATCATTTTTTATGGAATTGATGCCCATTATTCATGTTTGATTAGCCAATGATCTCACTTATTTATATGTATGCTTACTCAACATTTTACTCTACTATATGTTTGCTCAAAAATGTGAACAATGATGTTACCATTATATGTAATTAAGTAATTCTTTGTAATGTTTAGGCATTCAATAAATAAAAAAATTAATACCCACACATTCTTATGTTCTCAAAAGCTTATTTTTAAGACTTTGTCTCCCAAAATTTCTATTACAAATGAACTTTATGATTTATTTACTTATTTAAACAAGTTTAAATTGAGATATATTATGATGCATAATTACATGGTGAGAGGGATATTCATCAACAATCATCTAAATATAAAATGAATATGAAGGGTTATGAAAAGATTGAATTTATTTTTATTTTTTTACCAACCAAGATTTTCGCTAAGTTCAAATGGGTTCCATTACATCAAATTCACTTAGAGATTAAACCATACATCATCCTTTATGGTGTCGGGTCTTTGTATTTAACAAGAATTTATCTTTGGTGGGATATTTTTAATCCAAGCAACTTCACTAATGAACCAATAACCTTTCAAAAAAAAATCATTTATAAATTTTATTAACTTTATGAAAAATAATAATATCAAACATATTACCCAATAAATTTGAATTGTAACATACCTCTAAGGTTAGAAGGCACTCAAAAATAAACATAATATCAATGAAGTAATAAAGAGTCACAAAAAATATAGATAAATGGCTTAGTGTATCTAAAATAAAAAATGATATGTATTGTACAAGCGAGTATATAATATGAAAACAACATTAAGATGCAATATAATAATGAATAAAAGAAAGAAACATGTATAAAAATTAAATATAATATAATTCCAAAATATCGGACGTGGGTGATAAAAATGGACAACGAAAATTGCATTATTCACTTGATATGCTAACAACATATTTTAATAGTTTTAGTATGTCATAGAAGCCACATGTTCTCCATCACCACCATTCTTGATAAGGTTTAAAGAGAGAAAATATTTCAAACTTTATGTTTAAAACTATGCAACATGAAACAATCCAAAACTTATTTGATTTTTGAAGGCTATAGTAACCCTAGTCTTAATAAAAGCTAATTAATTTTATGATAAAGAGGTCTAATAATTTATTTGTTGAGTTTTTGGTAATGATTTATTATTATTTAGAGACACATTGAGTCATTCTAACTCTATGATAAATGCTTCTACAAATTTAGAGACACAAGTTATTATCTTTAGGATAAGAGTTCCAACAATTTATATTTCATAAAAATTGACTTATGTATTTTAATTTTGAATTTTCAAAGAGTAAATTTATGATGGTTTAAATATATCTTATAATCATAGTCATTAATCATGATATATCTTTCTCATATAATGTAAGTCCAATTATTTACACTTTTTACATATGTTACTTTACAATGCATGTGTTAACATTTAAATTTTTATAAATCCTCTTTTTGTAAATTAAAGGGTTTACCTATGTATTGTTTACACAAAAAATGCTTTAGTTAAGAATTTTTTCAATTTTTTATTATTAAAAATTTATTAATATATATTATTATGTAAATTAATAGTATATATTCTAGTAGTTACTCCCATGGTACAAGAAAAGTCGAAGGTTAGTTAAAAGTAGTTCCCTTAGACATTAGTGGCTTCTACATCTAACATTGTTGATATTGTTGATTTAATAATAATAAACTAACAAGAATCTAATGGTCATTAACTTGACCAAGGAAAATAATAAATTGGAGTCCCCAAATAGTAGACTTGTATTGTCCCACTTTTATTGAAAATTTGGAAGATAAAATTTTAACATGAATATAAGAATCATAACTCATTTAATTATACAAATGGTTTTAAGCCTCACATTTAAACATGTATATCAAATACATTTTGAAGGCTACATTTATAAAAAAAATGATAAGTAGAAAAATAGGGGAAATAAATTTGGTTATCAAAGTGAGTGTCCCAAATTAAGAAAAAAATGAAAATAAAATATAACATATGTTATAAATTTATAAATTTAAATCATAAATTTATGTAATGTCATTATAAATAAAATAAAATCAATAGTGGCATCCATTCTAAAATGCACATATGGCAAGGGGTAATGTTAGTGGCCAAAAACAAGTAAGTTTTTGATCTGATTTTAGGCAGGTAGACATTAAGAAGACAACAACCGATCAATAGGAAATTAGTTTCATAATAAAATAAATAAATAAATTTCTATTCTTTAAATATCAGTGTAACAAAAACTTACATGATTCAAAACGTATCTATTTTCCTTAAATATAATAATATGTATAACTAAACAATTATAAAAACATAAAATACTTCAAATTGATTTCTATCTAGATTTGGCATCATAATGCAGACACGGTGCATAAGAGAATAAACATGAAAAGGATTGCAGCACATAAATTTTTATTATGACTCATGTGCTCCATTTGAGTGAAAATGGCCATAGTTATCAGTTTTATTGTCTTCATATAAAGCCTTGCCTTGATAAAATCCTACCCTTTTTTAGAAGCAAACCAAATATAAAATGTGTTGTAGGTGTAATATAGATTTAGGTATCAAATAGATCAACTTAAAAACAAACAAATCAGGGCACTTGAATATATGTTTGTGACAACTGATATCAAATGTAAAAATAAAAATCTAATATTTGCTAAGCTATTAATAATGTGATAATATAAATAAAAAATAATTGCATCATTTCTTTTATTATATTATAACAAACCTATTTTCACAAGTAAATTATAAACAATAACCTCAAATCATTATGCACTACAATCAGAAGAATGGGTATAGAATTTCTCAAAATGATGCATGAACATACAATAACAAATTAAAAGAAAACTTTTATAAAAAAACTAATATTTAATATGTCAAAAAAATGCCATTCTCAAGCTCCCATGCCCCTTAAATAATTTTAACTCCATCCAATGAGTCAACTTATCCAAATGAAACTTTCTTTCAATCCTTATATGAATAAAATAAAAATATACTTACAACTAAAAACTAAAAAATAACCTTGACTACTTTTCATTATTTGAATTTAAATAAAATTTACAAATCAATGAGCAGGAATAACCTTTACTCTTAGAACTTCTATATAGCCACAACTGACACAATAAAAGTTGCTCAAATTTGAATTGGTTCCTAGTTCAAATACCATTTGCCTTGTTTCCATATTTTTTTAAAGATGGTATAATATCACTAAATGACTGATATTATCAAAATGGAATTGATTAATAGGTAATGGTTCATCTATTTGTTTGATACTCCATAATTACTCATAACATGACATTGCCCTCCAATCTGAAAACTAGTGAGAACAATACAAAACACACAATATTATATTAATATAAATTTAAATCTAATAATATAATTTAATTATTAAATTATTATAATATATAATTATGATTATTGATTATTAAAATAATATTATAATATATGAACATAAAAACTTGATCTAGCTGGAGGACCCCACAAAGCCACGTGAACATGTGTTGTATCATATTAATAACTTTAATCATATGCTAAAATTAGTGAAAAATAATGATATATATTGGATATGTGTTCCTCTTCCTCTTTATTACTACATGAAATGAGTGTTGTTTAGCCATGGCTTATAATCAGATAGAGCAAAAGGCCTCCAAACAAGTGAAAAGCAAAATTATCCTTTAAACCAACATCATGTATTTCTTCACGTACTCCATCACAACAATGTTCCATCTCCTCTTAAAATTATTATTCAAATCTACTATAACTTCATCTAAATCTTTAAATTTCATCAATTTCATAGATTTACCCATACTTTCCATAGGCCTGAAACTTACATAGGAACTGAGTGCCATCGAAGCTTTGAATGCCACCAGATTTTTGAAATTGACCTCCATTTTCACATCCAACTTCACTTTGGGAAGATAAAGATGTAGTCACATGAAATACTAATAGAAACTGATGGTTAGACATGCCACCAAATCTATGTGCATTACGTGCATTACTCTAGTGACACTTATTTTTCTCTAATCCAATCTAAATTGGTATGATCATGTATGAAATTACTTTAAGTCATATACACTTTTAAAAATTTTAAGTTGCACAATGTTTATTCTATTTTTATTTTAACCTATAATAGAATTCAATGCATGAAATATCAATATCATAAGTCATAATTAGAAGGGTCCCCATTTCATCAGTGGCATAGATCAAAGTAGCTCGACTTGATGTGTTCCTCTTGAATTCACATCACCAATAAATTTGTGATTGAATATTTGGATAAATTTTAATAATTTGATATAAAAATGAACAAAATTATGTCTTTCTTCTTTAAAAATAGGAGTAAGGAAAGTGGGCAAGGGGGAAAGTGGGAGGGGAAGGATTGATGATTATGCATTTCATAAGTCATTGATAGAAAGGTCCCAATTAATTTAATTTCATAAATCAAAACAACTTTACTTGATGAATTCCTCATGAATTAACCTCACCAATTGATCTGGTGGCATGAGACCTAAACTTAGTGTAGCGAATGATGATTTGTATTTCATACTTTAGTTTTGTTTTGTAGTTGGGTTTGTATCTAGTTGACTAGATGGTATTTTTTTTAATAATTGAAGTTAAAAACTCTTTCATTATTTCCTTTTGTATGGCTTTAATAGCTTGTTGATATACCTATTATAAGTAATACTTGGCTAATTGACCATTTTTATTTTTTTGTTGGCACTTTTTGTTATGTTTCTCATTAATATTGTTGTAATTTTTTCAAACTCAGGTCAGAGGTCCCCATATTTATTAAAAAAATGAATAGATTTTAAACATTAAAATTATCAAATTTAATTTTGTAAAATATAAAAATATTTTTTAAACTAAGTTTTTTCAAACCTTCATTTTCATTTTAGAGTTTTAAAAATCTTCCCTTCATTTTGAAATTGGAATCTCTAAATACTTAATTTGAAAAATTAAACTCTACATAGATTATGTCATACTTAAAATTAAAGTCCTTTGAAATATTTACACTTTAATTATAAATTTTGATTTTGAAAATAACTTGGAAATAATTTTAATATTTCTCTCTAATATTGTAATCAACAATTCAATTTTATCTAAAAGTGTTTTTTTACACATTTTTTATTTTTTATGAAGAATATTACAAGATTTTTAATTTTTATGAAGAATATTTTAAATTGAACATTATTAAAAAATTATAAATTATTAATTAAATTTTAAATCACCTAATTATTTAAAGTGAAGCAACGAGGCACCTATAGTTGTTCTTTGCCCCTTATAACTGCAAACTAGAGTATAATCAAGTGTATTTATATTTATATTTATTACAATATTTAAAATTTAAATCAAAAAAATATTTTTAGGATATTATCTCCTTTATTTACATAAAAAACATTAAAGGTATTGACTGAAGAGATTAACACATATTTACAGTAGATCAGTAATCCGATTACTAAAAAAAGATTGAGAGATGATTGAATATGATTTCTAAGTAAGATGGATAAGATCAAAGAAAACATGTTTTGAAGCATTGATGCATATGCATGGTGTTAATGAGTTGTACAGGAGCACAAGTACATATGATCTTGTACCAAAAAAATATTTAAAGTGTTGGTAAAACTTGCAAATTATGCCACCCCAAATTAAGACAAACTATACCAAAACAAGATAAGGATCATTTTTCCAAATATCAAAAGTATAATTAAAATAATTTTTTGTCACTCTGTACCATATTGTAAACAAGATGTTAAGAGGTACATAACAAGGGAGTAATAATCATGGAAGTTGATTTGGCATTGAATCCCTTTGTTGCATCATTTTTATCCTATGGCATGCTTTTTCCTACACTTCTTTTTCCTCAAGAGAATAATAAAGACTACAATACCTTATAATATTTTCTCCATGCCATCTGAAACAACAAAGAGTGGATTGAGAATCAGCTCAAATAGGTAGGAACATTGCTTTTCAGAGGATTACCCGTCAAAACTGTGTCAAATTTCAATGCAATTATGGAGGCATTTGGATGGGAAGAACAACCATACCTACATGCATCATCAGACATCAAAACCTAAACCACTATAAAACCATGTGTTAGCATGGAATAAGATCAAAATGCATATTCATCTCTTTTGTCTCTTATGAGATGAATCTACATGGGTTCCCATTGTATAAAAAATTCAACTTAATAAAATACCATATTATATATTTAATATAATTATATTAGATGTATATAATAGTTTGATTATTATATAGTCACTTGTATATATATATCTTAAATACATTTATGTAAAAGACATCAGGAGATATCATTCTCAATATGTTTATATTAGATTTATGATATAAGTAAAATAAGCACCATAGCTCAATGTCTTTTACATATATTTATTTAATATATGTATGTTAGTTTAAAAAATATTCACATTTTATATGTATTAAATCACCAATAAATTAATTTTAAAGGTACACAAATATTATTAATACTTGACATGGGACCCATTACACTTACATAATTGAACTTCTAAATATCCAATTTATTAAGATTTATAATTTAAATAATTAATGTTACAAATAATTAATTGAAAACACTTTATGGAAACATTAGTCCACCTAATCATGAAACCAAAAGACATGCCTTATCCATTAGGATAGAAAATATTCTATGAACATTATACCCTTAAAAAAATGAGGAGATAACATATTTGTTATCTACCACCTTAACATGAAACCAAAAAGAATGCCTTATCCATTGGAATATATAATATTATTTAATCATTATCCCCTATAGGAAAATGAGGGGATAACATATTGTTATCTACCAATAATAATATACTTTTGACCAATAATTGGTAGTATGACTGTACCTAAAATAATGCAATTATAAGGATAATAAATGCTTAAGGGTTATTTTTAATTATCTACAATTTTGGATATATTTTAGTCCCACTTAAATGTGTATTGTATTTCTATTAAAATTTGATTGAAATCCACTTATTTATTTGAGAGAATATAAAAATAACAATGATAATAACATAAAAAGTTACATTAAAATCTAAATTTAAATAAAAATGTATAAAAAAATAACACTTAAATCTAAATTTGGAAAAATAATCACATAAACCAAGGTTTTAATATAAAAATCACATAAAATGTAACATTTAAATATAAATTTAAAACAATATAAAAAAAAACTTTGAATTTTTTTGTGAGATCTATGATATGCAACTTTTGGCAGAGTAGGCAACCATCATCATAAAATAAAATCTAGCATGTAGGGGTTAGTTCATATGTCTCAAGCTTATGTATCATACATTTTGTGTCATATTTATAATATTAATAAATATAAAATCAATTCATTTTCATTGGCTTTATTTCAACATAAACTGAAATATAACCTACAAGGGTTAAGTTACATGTCTCAAGTTTATCTTTCATGCATGTTGTGCCCTATTTATCATATTTATAAATATCAAATCAATTCATTTTCATTATTTTTTTTGTGATTTATTTTCATGGTGTATAAAACATTGAACTACCATAAAATTTAAACTTGTCATGCAATAATCCTTCAATTTATAAAGTTTAAAAATAAATAAATATTTGGCCTACAAATACTTATTTCACTATTTTTTAACTTTTTTCTATCAATATATTTGAAGAGGCTTATCCATGAGGGTGGAGATGTAAATTTATAGAGGTACTCTATCTATCTTAAGCTCAATCGACCACTTGATCTTATGGAACCCAAAATTGTCTATCATCAACACAAATGTGTTGAGATAATATTATGCTCTATGAAAAATAAATGATCCAGCCAAAACATAATTGCAAGCCTCAAGATTATATAAATATCATTAAAAATGAATTCCAAAAGTTTTCTTGGAATTTAGTTCATTAAAATATCTAAGGAATGGACAATGTTGATTGTGGTTTTTAAAAAATGGTAGGCATTGGTTGATAATGATTTATAATAACATGACTCCCTTGGTGAAATGCCCCATTTTTGGGATATTTTTTGAATTCTAAAATTTATTGCAAACCCTAGATAAAAAATAGTTTTCTATTTTTTTCAACAAACTTTGGCTGAATTAAATCCTTCAAAAATAACACAAAACTAAGATAAACCCATTGCACCAATTGGGGTTTTCAACAAACAAGTTTTTCCCTTCAAAAATATGAAATTGACCTCAAACCTTAGGTGTTTTAATCTAAAATATTTATTTTATTTTATGGTTGATTTATCATGCAACAACACTTTTTGAAACCTTTATAAAGTACACAAAATTGAATAAATAACTATGTTGAATTTATTATGATTTTTTTGAATATATTTGAGATCCAAATGTCCTCCAAAATCCTCACAAAAATCAAAAATAATAATAGAAAATTACTGAATAATGTTTAGGCTTATAAAAACCTCATAAACAACTCCCAATCAATTTGCTTTAGTTGGATTTGATTATTTCCAACCCTAGATCCAAACACAACCCTATAAAAGGAGGGTCATTAACTTGAAAATCCACTTTTATCCTCCCAAACTCTAATTGCCACCCTTCCAAGCTATTCACCTCACTTGAAACCCTTATTTTTGTTTTTTTATAAATTTTAATGAATAATGGTAGCTCCTAGATAAATTTTCCCCATAGAAGAATGAGTTTTTTCATCCTCAATATTTTTGCTTGAAGGTTTTTGTCTTCAATTCAAAATCTTAAGCTTTTTCATGCTCAAAACTTATAAATTCAAATAATGATCCAAGATTCCCTTCAAAAAGACCCCTCAATTATTTTTACACTTCTCCCCAAGTGAAGTACCCAATTTTTTTTGGGGGGGATACCTTTGTTGATCTTTTCTTAAATTATAAAATAGTACATTTTTATAATTTACTTAAGTGGATCAATACTCATGACCCTTAAAAAATCCCCAACTTAAGTGAAATTATAACAATAAATCACTTTTACAATTATTCATTTCAAAACCAAATGTTTCCATTTTTTTTCTCTTCTTCCCTTAGCCTTTGAGAAATTGGGTAAGTATAAAGGTCTTCAATAGTCTCATGTCCAAAATGTGGACATACCAATCTTCCTCACCCAAAATTTCTTGTCTTTAAGCAATCGTAGTAGCCAAGGGGTTATCCCCACCATGAGCCTCATGCAAAATGTGATTTGTGGTCTTTCTCAATGAATAAAATATTTATGATAAAGCCTTATATATTTATATATGATTATTATTCAATTTTTTTCAATCTAAAAATGAAAAAACAAAAGCTCCTAGTATTTTCTATTTGTCCCCTTGAGGCCTCATACCTCGAATGTACCAAAAGGATGATGGAAAAAAGAAAATATCTCTAAAATTATAGTATAGTAGTGGCTGGAGAAGGATATTCCAACAAGGTAGTCTTTGAAAAATTTAGACCTTGATTTCCCCTAAATTAATTCTTGCACATGACAAAAACACATTAATCAAAAATGATTCCTCTTCTTCCTTTCCACTTGTGAAATGGTTGTAAGCAAAGTTGAGAATGCCCTTGAGGGCATGTGAGAGATGTAAATGTTTCCCCCACTCTCCATAGTGACTTCAGTACTTATAAATTCCTCAATATAAGGATATAGTAGTGTCATTAAACTTGTCATTTCATGCCTCTCATGGTCTGGAAACTTCCTCAACATGCAAACCTTGGCCCTCATGCCCTTATGCCTTCCTACCTTGGAGAGAAAAATTCATAAAGAGACCTATAATTGGTGACTAAAGGAATATATTTACACTTTAAAACCTTAAAAATATTCAAAAATTTCAACCTATCCATTGCTAAATTGCATTTAGATGGAATTTTCACACATATATCTCCAATGGATATCATGCACTCATAAGGTGTGTTAGAAAAAGGATCATGGATGGAAATTTAAACCTTATTGTTCCATATCAAAAGGTTTATTTGATCCTTAGTCATTGAGTGCATGTTACCTTAGAAGTAATCCATCAACTCCTTATACCCTCCTATGTGCCCTCATAAACCTTTCCCAATTGTCAAAAAGAGAGAAAATTTGAGCCATATTAAAAACATACCCTGAGAGGAGATATCATGGAGATGCAAGAAACCTTGCATTGGTACCCTCATGTGTGCCTCATGTTTTCCCCTTTTTTCATCCTTATCAACCAATTTTTTGTCATGAAAGGAGTACCCTAATTCATATACATTTATATAACTTATCATGGGTTGTAGCATGCCAAAATATTAGAATTTATGTCCTTAGTAGGCACCAATATTGGCCTCACCAATTTAGAATTTATTAAGAAGAAAAAATTTATAATTTTCACATGTGTTTCTAGAATTTATTGGGAGATTTAGTCTACCTTTTTTCTTATTTTTTATAAGTATGACATACTCAGGTTTTGAAAAAACCTCTCAATTTTTTTAGTGTAAATTTAGCCTACCTCCTATTGAAAATTTTAGAGCTTCCTCTCTTATTTACAAACTGATTTTCTACCTCCTTGAACTCTTGAATCAAATTATTATTCCCAACATTCATTAGGTTTAATAAAAAAAAATTAAGTGGTACTTTTCATACCTTGAGGGATGTCCATGCACTATTTTTTTTGACCTTTATAGAAGGGAAACCTTTTCCCATCATTGTTTTTTTTTCCTACATCAAAGGCATTATCAAATTTTCCAATTATAGTTAGTTGTCCCAACTCAAAAAAATTCCTCTTCATTGCTACCCCTAAAGGATTTTTCTCATATAAGATGTCTTCTATCACTTTTAAATTCACCTAATCAAGCCTTATGATATGAACTCCTTCTTGCTGTTTTTCATTTCCCTTACTCCTCCTCCTCACCTAGATTCCAAAATATTTTATTATGTCATATTTATAATGGCTATATAATATCATTCTCTTCTTTAAATTCATTCTTATAGTGGCTAAAAATCCACTTGTACATGTTATAAACATCTCTATGAGGATGAGGAGTGGAAAATACATTCTCTTGGAGTTAATTTTCATAATAACAATAATTTTTTTAAAGGAAATAAGTTGGAATCAAGAGTAACAATAGTTAACAATAGTTAATAATAATTTAAAAGAATCTTCACATACCTTAAAGCTTCTTATACTTATTTGATGTCAATTTTGATTTTTACCTTAATCCAATGAAAGGAATAGTTGTAAATATATAAAAATTAGAATTAGTCCCCTTTTTAGATCTAAAACTATTACCATGATCCCACATCCTTATGTAGCAACAATTATTAACTTGAATCAAGGGGTCCTCAGACCCCATGTTGTAACCTGTATGCCTCATTATATCACCCTTTTGTGCATGTTTCTTATGAGGGGAAAAAATATAAAAAGGTATATTGTGAAATAATAAATCTAATATGTTATCAAAACTTTTATACTTTTGGATCTATATAATGTACTTAGGGATAGCTTCCTCACTTGTACATTTAACAAGTTATGTGTTTTCCTTCTTGACTTCATCTTTAGTCTATTTTGCATGAAATCATTAGTAATTAATAAAATATCATTTTCATACCTTGGGATACCAATAACAAACTTGCACTCATTTGTCAAAGCGGGGGTTATGGAAACCCTTCCATCTTTGTGATTTCCCATTTGTTCTTCACACACACATATCTTCCCAATGATGTTCTAAAAATCAACAAGTTATTTGTCAACATTATCCTTCAATAATTGGGATTTAATCACAACATTATCTTCTCCCTTGGGCTTGTGCTCCATGATTTCTCCCTCTTCTCTCATATTGAAGGGGGAATCCCTTTATGGTGATGAAGCATTCATAAATTTTGAAGGTCTTTATTATTCATCTAAGGGAGACTATTGAGGTCTAGGGTTTAATCCCATAGACTTTGCCAAAACCTTGGGACATATTGCCTTTAGTTCCCTCTGATAATTATCTATGGCTTACAATAAATCATTCATGGATTCATCTATTTTCCTCTTATTCATCCCTACCTTTTGAATGGGATCTTTCTATTCCTATTTTGGTAAAAACCTAGGTCACAATCCATTGAAGTCACCCATACCCACATCTGGCTCAAAAATTAGCTCTAATACCATTGAAATATCCCATTTTTAGGATATTTTCTAAAATTTGAAAACTATTAAAAACCCTAGATAAAAATAAGTTTTATATTTTTCAAACAAAAAATCCTAGCTGAATTAAACACTTTAAAAATTACACAAAATTGGGATAAACCCATTGCACCATTTGGGGTTTTCAAATAACAAGTTTTACCCTTCAAAAATATGAAATTTCCCTCAAACCCTAGGCATCCCAATATAAAATATTTATTTTATTTTATGGTTGACTTATCATGTAACAACACTTGATGGAACCTCCATAATTTGCATAAAATTGAATAAATAATTATGCATATTTTATTATGAATTTTTTGAATATATTTGAGGCCCAAATGTCCTCCAAAATCCTCACAAAAATAAAAAATAATAATATAAAATTAATAAATAATGTTTATGCTTAGAATAGCCTGCCAAAACCTCATAAATAAATCTCAATCACTTTGTCATAGTTGGATTTGATCATTTCCAGCCCTAGATCCAAACACAACCTTATAACATAGGGCTCTTCAACCTAAAAATATATTTTTGGCCTTCCAAACTCTAGTTACCACCCGTCCAAGCTATTCACCTCTCTTGGAAACCCTTATTTTTTCTTTTTTTCTAAATTTTGATGAACAATGGTAGATCTTAGATAAAGTTTCCCCATATAAGAATGAGGGTTTTCATCCTCAATCTCTTTGCTTGAAGGTTTTCATCTTCAAGTCCAAAGCTCAAGATTTTTCATGTCTAAAACTTGTAAATTCAAATATGATCCAAGATGCCCTTCATCAAGACCCCTCAATTGATTTTATACTTATCCTCAAGTGAATCACCCAATTTAGGGTGGAATTACATCTACTTTTTTTCAAACTATAAAAGAATACAATTTATAATTTACTTAAGTGGATTAATACTAGTGAGCCTTAAAAAGTATTGAACTTAAGTGAAATTATAATAATAAAGTACTTTTACAACTATTCTTTTCAAAACCAAATGTTTCCCTTCTTTCTCTATTCTTCCCTTAGCCTTTAGGAAACTACGCAAGGCTAAAGGTATCCAATAGTGTCATATCCAAAAGGGGGACATGACACTTGGATGCAATGAATTTTTTGAACATATCATTCACCTCAAAACATATGAGTTTTTCATGATTGTATTGTTGTTCTCTGTATGTCATTTTTATGGGGTGATTTTTTAATTTAATTATCAGCTTAGATTATAAGTTTTTATATTATATTTCATCTAACTTTATCATGTATGAATAACTATGGATGAGGAGTGCACACAACAGATGTGTCCATTGGTCTATGTAACAAGCGAAAATACAATGGGTAACACAAAGTAGAAGGGATATGGAGAAACAACAGGAAAACAAGGGTAAATGCAGTAGATGGAGTGTAAAAAAATTAAAATTTAAGACTTAATAAAAATTAATTTATATATATATATATATATATATATATATATATATATATAATCTATTGAATTATAGGCAATTATTTTTTTCACTTGTTGGCCATTAATTATTTACTCATTTTTATAGTATTTTTTTAAAAAAATGTGTCAACCATTAAAAGTGAATACACTCATGGACTTTAAAACTCTCCAACCCCTCAGATGCCATTTTAGAATACCTTCCAACCTAGTAATTTATATAATAACAATTTTTTTGTAAAATTAAATTAAAAACTACAATTTTTGTAAATATTTTAACCTTTTTTACAATAATATTTTACTACATTAGGAACCTAGATTTTTAAAAAATAAAAAATGCTATTTATTTTTTGTGATAGTAATAATAATTACTAATTTAGGAAGTAAAGTTATATTTCAATCTTTGAAATATTATATATATATATATATATATATATATATATATATATATATATATATATATATATATATATATATATATATATATATATGATCGTAGAAATAGAAGTGTAGATAAATAAAGGTAAAATTGAAAAAATAATTATGTCATTTTAATTGATTAAATTTTTATAATAAAAAAAAATTTAGATTGAAAATAATTTTCCAACGAATATTTATAATTTACTTCAGGCATATTGCACTACTCACAAGTATTCTTTATAAGAAGCCTAATTCGTTGTTCCAACATGTGTTTTTTATTCATGATATATCTCAAAATTTGATATAAAACATCTATGGAAAAAATTACACCTATTTTTTTATCCAAAGGCCTATGTATAATCTTTATTAATTTTGAAAACTATGTAAAACATCGATGTGATAATTTTTTGATATAAGTTACTTTTATAAAATTAATATCATCAAAAAAGTATATCTCACAATCCATCTTAATGGTTAATGTTAATAGTATAAAAGTATTATTTTTATGTGCAAAAATTTGGGGGGCCAAAAATAGGACATTGTTCTATCCAAAACATGAATTAAGTGTGAACATGTACATAGCATAGGTCGTATCTAGTTTTAATAACATTAATATAAAAAAAAACACTATTAAAACTTTTCATTCCATAAAATTGTTAATTTATTCATCAAACCTTCCTTTATGTTCTAGGTATTTGTAATTATACTTCGAAAAATATATTGAAATCTCTTGAAAATATCATTGAGTGAGATAATCAACAATTTCACATAAGAGGAGAAGTAAGTAGACTAAGTTTCTGTAAATTAACACCAAATTTAGTACATTTTTAGACTTGCATTGCTTTTTGTTAAAACCATTTTTTTTAGTTTTAAAAAATTATCAAACCCATTCATGTGAAAAAAAATGTGATAATTAAAGATGAAGATAAAAATCCATAAAACCCTCCTATAATTCCACAAGACCACCCAAGTGGTCAGGAGGATTTAGTTATACATATAGTATAAAATAAAACACATATTAAGGATATAATTAAAACAATAAGGGATGCCCATTTGACCAACACCCACCAT